>CM062291.1:391698249-391910837 GCA_031216915.1 Pictodentalium vernedei | reverse complement strand
TTTTTTTTTTTTTTTTTTTTTTTTTTTTTTTTTTTTTTGTCGTTTATTTGAGCGAGATCGACGAGGTATTCGCTATTTGAGAGATTGTTGAAAATTTCGATCTGGGAAGTGTCATACCTTTACTTTTTTTAGTATTGATAATATAATATATATATTATTAAAATTGATAAAATCCGATAATACGTCGAGTGCCTGTGCTATTATCTGGGTGAAATTTACACTTGATGGGTGTTTCCAAATTGGTCCGCTATCCATGTACTGTTTCTGTGTTTTGCACCAGACTACTTGACAACCTCAAGCAAAATATAATTTGCCCACGCATATAAGATCATGTTTGACTCAATTTATTAGAATGGGTCGACATGCATAGGAGCGAAGTTTTGGATCAAAATTTATATCCGAATTCCCATGCACATGTCTGAAATTTGTAAAAAAAACTTTGCCATCGTGAAAACGCACACGCTTCCTGACGTATTCTTTCAAACGTTATTATGGAATAAATAGTTGAAACACATTTTCACTGATCTCTGTTATTTGAGTACGCTTTCCTTTATCATTTTACCACAATAAGTGCAGAATATCGAATCACACAAATGGACGCCCTTCCCCAATGGTGAGCTGATGCATAAACCACAATATTGCCTCTTACTGCTCCAGATAAATAGCTTATTTTTGGTATGGCCAGGTTTAAACAACAGTAATACATCACTGGTGGAGAAGGCTCTTTATATATTTCTATACTAAAAGTTTGATAAGCACCAAATATTTGACACATCATCGGGGGGGGGGGGGGGGGGGGGGGTAGCACCAAAAATTTGCAAGACGTGACGTGGGGGTGGGTGGGTCTCTTGAGTGCGCCAAAAATATGCATTTCCAACTTGTGCAATTTTTTAAATTTTTAACAAATATATCAATATATCAGCTAATATATACCATCATTTGTGTTTCAAATCTTAAAGATGATGTTGTACATCACACTCTTAACATAAATTCGATATCAGGAGACTTCAAATGTGAGAATATTGGGCTTAATCTGGGAAAATGTCACACGTTAGTAGGGGGTGGGTGTCTTGTTCGAAATGTAGAAAATGTGCAGACAATATTCTGGAAAATTCTCTCTGATGCACTAAATTCAACCCAAGTTATTTATTTATTAATAGAATTTGTATGAATAGAAGATGAAAGTAGCAAACACCTGAGAATACTGACAGAACAATTCAAATGAAAATTTGTTCCCGTATATGTACACCTGTTCTGGCCAAGCCTGATAATGAACAGCTTGTCATTTGTAGATTGAGGCCCACAGCAGCCCACAGAGGTTTAAATTGGTGGTACCAGTTAAAGAACATTATGAAACCCCCCTAAAGACAGCTGTTCCTACTAAGTTTATAAGTTTATTTTGGATTTTAATGGGAGAGTGGGGGTGGGTGTCTATTGTGAAATTTGCTTGTGACATATTTGCGATATTTTTGGTGGATATGGTTGAGGAATGTATTGAGATGGTCCCCAGTGTTTTCATAACCTCTCTTTGTCAGGCAAACTTTTTCGTGATAGTCAAGGAAAGCATGTACCCCTTAATTTTCATGATGTTTTCGTGTATTGTCTACATGTAAATGACATGTGTAGTGCATACAATCTTCATTTCAACACAAACCCTTGTGATTTAATGACAGAATATGGCAAATGCAAATGTAAGAAGACATTTGTCTGAAGCAGAAATGTGGCGAGCTGTAGGGATGGTGGAGCAAGGGGCTACCCATCGCCAGGTTGGTGAAGCACTTGGTGTGCACCATACGGTGATCGGAGCCTGGGCAAGATTTCAGCAGTATGGTACACCAGTAAGACAGCATGGTGGTGGCAGAGACAGGGCAACATCTGCAGCTGAAGACCGGTTTTTGATCATTCTGGCCTGTAGGAACCGCTTTGCCACAGCAACCCAGCTTCGCAGTGACCTTCAGAATGCATCCGGGGTAAATGTGTCGACGCAGACTATCCGGGCAAGGTTGCACGAATGTGGTCTCCGATCGAGAAGACCATGTATTCGCATTCCGCTGTCCCAGAACCACCGCCAGTCACCATATGAAAGGACCATGGACTAAGTTGGGTGGGCCAGAGAAGATTGGCGACCTATCCTTTTTACACAGATAGGCCTTCTAGGGTATGGAGAAGACCAGGAGAGCGATTCCTTGCAGCCAACATTGCTGAGCATGACCCCTATGATGGAGGGCCAATGATGGTCAGGGGCGACGTCAGCAGGGATGGACGTACAGACCTCTGTCTCCTTGAACGTGGTACATTTGTTGTGAAGTGAGCCCAAAGGGGTTAATCAAGCTCGCAAGCTCGGATAAAGAACTCGAGCCCATGAAAGTGTTATGAGGATTTATTTGGTAACATGGATTCAAATTTTATTAACAGTAATAACATAAATTGAACATGACAATAAAATACATGGAATTGTATTAAACTGGCGACCAGAGTACAGGCGTTCTTTGTGGGTACACGTCAGATGTTCTGTTGACAATATTAGGCATGCCTTTGCAGGCCAATATTGTCAACAAGCAAGTAAAATTGTAGGATTTGTTGATGGATGGAACAATAACATTCAGCAGTATTCCTGGGATGTTGGTGTTCGAACTATCCAACAAATCATAACATGTACCTGGTGAGGCTCCCCGGATATCTGGGATGCTGAGTTGCAAAATTGCACAAGTCACCAGATCATTCTGTCGGTTAACTGACGCACGGCAGGATACTATTTTATAGCAGATATTCCATGGACTGCATGCAGAGTAACCGACAGTTTGCATGGCAGTAATAGAGTCCACAAAATGGCGACCGCCACGTCAAGGGACTTTCCCTAAATTCTCCAAAACTCAGGGAGTATTTGCTGACAGTCGTCACGTACCCCAGGTATTGCATCAGAAATTTGGTGTACACTATGATAAGCACCAATTTCTGACTGATTAGAAAAGTTAAAGTTGTCTCTGGGCTCCTGACGAAACCTAAACGTTCTACAATGAGAACCCCCGGATGCCGCCACTGCTATTGAAGGAATGAACTTTGTTTTTTGATACAATTTACATTTTTATGCCAGAGACAACGACAGGTTAGTCGAGAATTTGTTAATAGAATAAATGATCGATTTATTAAAATAGTAGATAATTTGAATCTGGTCTTCGTTTTGATGTACACGACAAGTTCGTGAACTTACTTACTGAATTGAACCTAAAATCTGGAGCCTGTGTCTGATATCGTCTGGTAAGGAATCACAAAACGCCACGGGCTGGTGGAATCTCACAGAACTGCCAGTAAACACAACGCTTGGGTCAGAATTTACGATCACAGATCGATAGACTTTTTACTTAATTTCGCAACACATTGACTGCACAGCGGTATATTGATGAGATCCTGGATGCCCACGTCAGATTGTATGCAGGTGCAGTGGGTGATAGATTCATTCTGATGGACGATAACGCTCGTCCTCATGTTGCACATGCTGTCGGGGAGTACTGACAGAGGGAGGTGATTGAGCGTATGGGCTGGCCAACAAGATCCCCTGACCTCAATCTAATCGAACATGTCTGGAATGAGTTGCAGCTTGCAATTTCATCCCGCCCAGTCCAGCCAAAAAGTATCCAGGAGCTGGGTGCCATACTGGCCTAAAAATGGAACAACATTCCATAAAGGACCACCAGGAACCTGATTGGAAGCATGAGAAGGTGTTGTCAAGCTGTAATTAATAGTAATGGGTCTCATACTCGATATTGAACCCATACCAGTTCGCTCCGTCAACATTTTGGCAAATTGAAAAATTTCCTCTTTGCCAATAATATTTATTTTCCATGGTTATCGTATTCAAAAGCTAAACAATAATGTCAAACACAACTAAAATCTTAATTTCTGTACTTAAATCATTAAAGATATAATTAAATAAAAAATATATAACTTTTCATTACAATATTTCAACTAAAACGTAAAACAGGTAGTTGGATATACTTGGTGCTTAGCAAACTTGGAGTAGTATATTTGTTTTTTTTTCCGAAAGTCTCGATTGATTACTTCTTGATCAGCACCAAACATTTTTACTAATCACTGACAGAACTTTATGGGAGGGGGGGGGGGGGGGGGTCTTCGGATCATATTTCTCAACACCGAAAACATATAGCTTATGTGCCGTATTTGTTATTTGGAACTATAGCTTGTTACAGTAAGGAGTGACAGCCCATATTTCTTTAGGACTGAAATGGAAAGATAATTAAATGCGAACTTCGCACAGGCCATATCTTTCTCAGGATCTAGCAGGATCTCATGTTTACTTTCAACTGGAACTCCTGTCAAAGCGAACATATTGGAGTACTTTGGATAAGTGTCGCGGGGAGGGTTAAACTTTTCTCTAATTGTACATCAATCACAAAGGGCATAAACAGAGCATACCACTTTTTTATGAATGAAAGGAGGATATATTACGATCATAGCTTTGACTTGCGTCAACGATTTGGAACATCAGGCCCAGGCGGGCCTACAAGTCAAACTTCTGCTGTGTGTCGCGGTATTTTCGATTTAAAGTGAAATTACAAATTATACAAGAATACTTTCTGAACATTCTCATCCTCAACACAAGTATGAGGTGGAAAAATAACGCTCTAAAAATCTTAGACCATTTGCATTAAATGTTGATGAGATCTGGAGAGGTAGCGTGTCCAGACCACGAATCTGTGGTCGAACTTCGAAATTGAATTCCACAAACAACCGAGCAGGCCTACAAAACTGTAGTTGCTCTGTCAAAGTTTCGGGTAACCGGACCCGATTCATACGTGCTGTACTACGGTTGTGTAAGATAGTCCTTCACCTTTTCGGGAGACCAAAACTCTCAACTGGTTAAAATAGTGAGTGAGAGGCTATGGAAAAGTAGGTCATTGATACTGGGGACTCGGGGGACTGCGTGATTTCTGATACCTGTACATTTTCAGATTTACAATTATTCATTGGTTTTTAAAGCTGCGTCCAGTCTGTGGCTATATCATGGTCACCACACAAGTGCAATGTCAAGATTTTCAAACCATTCTTACCTGTCATGCTCACTTTAGAGCACACAATCCAGACTATAATTAACGAGTCATAATTCAACAATGAAACATAACTCGTTTATAAACGTAAACAAGCACTGCTCAAATTCTCGGTGTTTAATTTTTAATTTATTATGTATCATGAAAAGAGAATCCAATGACCGATTTCATGATATGTATACAAAAGATTTCTTGTGCAAGATTCTAACTCTGCAGCTTGATGTTTGCATCAACATTTTCTTGTTTCTGGGCCATGCTCCATTGTTCCTATCCGACTAGACAACCAGCGTGTGTGTATCGGCGCCACTGATTGGTTAGCAGAATGTGCTGATTAGCAGGATGCTGAATTAATATAGCATGATGCTTAATTATTTTAGTAAATTCAACATGATGCCGAAATAATTAAGCATCATGTTGAATTTCGAGAGGATCATGCATTTCAATTCAGCATGATCCTTAATTATTTAAGCATCATGCTGTATTATTTTTCAACTCTTTTTGAATGATATATTGTTTGGTATGATTTCATGAATGCTGGATAAATAATTAAGCGTGATTCCTAAATAATTAAGCATGATGCTTAATTTACTAAGCATGATGCTGTATTATTCAGACAACATGCTATATTATTTTAGCATCATCCTATATTATTTAGCATCACGCCTAATTATTTAAGCGTCATGCTTAATTCAAGGACTTGTGATTCCGCTCGAACGTCATACACACATTCAGAAAATAGTTCAAATAGAGATCACAAGATTCCAGTGTTAATTTTTGAAATCTCGAGAATATTTCTCTTCCTCTAGCGATTCCCTGCTTCTTCCACTGGTGGGAATAAAACTGCTTTTAATGATCTGAGCAACTGTAGACAACCTAGAAATTTTCTCGTGTTCTCTATTCCGAACCCACAGTTCTCTCTGGCCCATGCATCGAGGGTGACACAAACCACTCAAAGTGAATGCGAAATTTATTCTGGGATAAACTGTCTACAAATCACACTGGAATAGTCACAGCTTTAAAAGGAGCGTTGAAATGGGGAACGTTAGCTAATAAATGTGAATTTGAGCAACTCAGAACCATTGGCATTGGCACATTTGGGCTCCTAGGGTGCCCAATTTTGGGAGGTTGAGGAGCCTAATTGTGGTGGCAATCTTCATGAATCTATTTGTGCCACCCCACAATGCAGTTTATTTGGCGAAAATCGGTTGATAAATACGATTTAGAGCAACTCAGCACTTTTGGGCTCCTAGGGTGCCCAATTTTGGGAGGGTGAGGTACCTAATTTTGGTGGCAATCTTCATGAATCTTTTTGTGCCATCCCACAATGCAGTTTATTTGGCGAAAATCGGTTGATAAATGCGATTTTGAGCAAATCAGCACTTTTGGGCTCCTAGGGTGCCCAATTTTGGGAGGGTGAGGTACCTAATTTGGGTGGCAATCTTCAGGAATCCATTTGTGCCACCCCACAATGCCGTTTATTTGGCGAAAATCGGTTGATAAATGCGATTTTGAGCAACTCAGCACTTTTGGGCTCCTAGGGTGCCCAATTTTGGGAGGTTGAGGAGCCTAATTTTGGTGGCAATATTCATGAATCTATTTGTGCCACCCCACAATGCAGTTTATTTGGCGAAAATCGGTTGATGAATGCGATTTTGAGCAACTCAGCACTTTTGGGCTCCTAGGGTGCCCAATTTTGGGAGGGTGAGGTACCTAATTTGGGTGGCAATCTTCATGAATCTATTTGTGCCACCCCACAATGCAGTTTATTTGGCGAAAATCGGTTGATAAATACGATTTAGAGCAACTCAGCACATTTGGGCTCCTAGGGTGCCCAATTTTGGGAGGTTGAGGAGCCTAATTGTGGTGGCAATCTTCATGAATCTTTTTGTGCCATCCCACAATGCAGTTTATTTGGCGAAAATCGGTTGATAAATGCGATTTTGAGCAAATCAGCACTTTTGGGCTCCTAGGGTGCCCAATTTTGGGAGGGTGAGGTACCTAATTTGGGTGGCAATCTTCAGGAATCCATTTGTGCCACCCCACAATGCCGTTTATTTGGCGAAAATCGGTTGATAAATGCGATTTTGAGCAACTCAGCACTTTTGGGCTCCTAGGGTGCCCAATTTTGGGAGGTTGAGGAGCCTAATTTTGGTGGCAATATTCATGAATCTATTTGTGCCACCCCACAATGCAGTTTATTTGGCGAAAATCGGTTGATGAATGCGATTTTGAGCAACTCAGCACTTTTGGGCTCCTAGGGTGCCCAATTTTGGGAGGGTGAGGTACCTAATTTGGGTGGCAATCTTCATGAATCTATTTGTGCCACCCCACAATGCAGTTTATTTGGCGAAAATCGGTTGATAAATGCGATTTTGAGCAACTCAGCACTTTTGGGCTCCTAGGGTACCCAATTCTGGGAGGGTGAGGAGCCTAATTTTGGTGGCAATCTTCATGAATCTATTTGTGCCACCCCACAATGCAGTTTATTTGGCGAAAATCGGTTGATAAATACGATTTTGACCAATTCAGCACTTTTGGGCTCCTAGGGTGCCCAATTTTGGGAGGGTGAGGTACCTAATTTGGGTGGCAATCTTCATGAATCTATTTGTGCCACCCCACAATGCAGTTTATTTGGCGAAAATCGGTTGATAAATGCGATTTTGAGCAACTCAGCACTTTTGGGCTCCTAGGGTGCCCAATTTTGGGAGGTTGAGGAGCCTAATTTTGGTGGCAATCTTCATGAATCTATTTGTGCCACCCCACAATGCAGTTTATTTGGCGAAAATCGGTTGATAAATACGATTTAGAGCAACTCAGCTCTTTTGGGCTCCTAGGGTGCCCAATTTTGGGAGGGTGAGGTACCTAATTTTGGTGGCGATCTTCATGAATCTATTTGTGCCACCCCACAATGCAGTTTATTTGGCGAAAATCCGTTGATAAATGCGATTTTGAGCAACTCAGCACTTTTGGGCTCCTATGGTGCCCAATTTTGGGAGGTTGAGGAGCCTAATTTTGGTGGCAATCTTCATGAATCTATTTGTGCCACCCCACCATGCAGTTTATTTGGCGAAAATCGGTTGGTGGCGACTGTCGAATAAGGAACCGGGAATAAGTAACGGTTGTCACGTTCGTCAGATGATACCAAGGTTTGGGTTTGATTTTAATTTTTGAACATTTAATCCGCTTTCTGATCTTCAAACACCTCAAGGATGCAAGCTAAAAGATACAGTTAAGGTGAGACACCGCGACATCCACGTCAGTAGAGTTAGCTGACTCTAACTGTCGTAGATATTCTTGAATGTCTCGTGAACTGAATGCTTCTAGGAATTTGATTTTCGAGGAATTGTCCCAAATAAACGAGCTTGGGAAATTATTCAGCGTTTCTGCGGATTTACAAGTATTTTCCGACTTATTTGACAAACTAGTAGTTTTAAGTAAAAACCATATCTGACAATGATCCGACTGACAGGTTATATCTTCAATATGGAAACATGGAATGGAAGACAAGAGCTGTTCGCTTCAAATTACATAATCAACAACAGAGCTACCTGGAGGCTGGCACGATATATATTTACCCAGACGGTCGCCAGGACTACGACCATTAAGAATTCTCAAGCCGACGTGTATGCGTGTATACATAAAGCAAGAAGTAACTTTCCTCTGTTGTTTAATTTCTTATCATAATTTTGCCGGAGGCCAATGTTATGGTCACACTGATAATTAGGTACAGATGGTGTGTATCTTGTTTCACAGTCGTCTTTTATAAAACCAATTCCATTTGCTGTGCCTGCGTTTAAATCTCCTAGCAATATCAAATAACTCTTGGACGAGTAATTAATTATTTCATCCTGGAGAATATCAAATGTGTCCAGGCCACCACGCCTACCAGAAGAGTCTTCCGGTGCACAATAGGCAGTATATAAATATATATATCATGGATGGACTACTCGAAAAACATGCTTACTTACTTTCAGCCACATGATGTCATCACTCTTTGATTTGATCTGCGTAATGCCTGGAAGTAGGTTGTTTGCGACAATACACAAGAAGCCCACCTCTGCTGTTCGCAGATCTGTTTACAAAGAACGCCTTGTAACCAGGAATGCTCAGGAAATTCGTATCATTGGGCCAAGTTTCCTGAAACGCAATGTTATCGAAGCTCGCTACATATCTGGAGCCAAAGCTATCTGTGGTCAATTTGTTACAACCCACGGGGTCTTTCAAACCATGTAGGTTCCAACAGCTAATCCTTAGAAATGAATGCGACATAAAGATATTACAAAATGAACATTTAAAAAATAACAATGCATAAAATTAAAACTAAGTTGCTGTCAAGTTGCTGTCCAGTGACTCATCAGTGTCGAAGACAATTCTAAAACTTTGTGTCTATCGATAGCTGCATGTGATAGCACCTTTTTCCGTTGATCAGCAGCTACATTCTTGTTGCTCAAAGTTGAACCGACTACGTCCGTAGTGTCAGTTAAGTTACGATGCCAGCCCCGACTAATATTTCTGGGTTGTTTGAATTTGGATTGTTGACGTTGTCCAGGTTTTTTTACCTTGGGTTTATCACCCGTTTCAGAATTATGTCGATGCTTAGACCAAGAATTGTTTTCAGTTCTCTACATAGTTTACCTAATCCCGTATTATTCAGATGTATTTTGTCGAAATAAAGTCTTTTGATTGGAGCTTGATGTGCTGTTCTGAGAACTCTATTGAGACTATAGAATAATAGCCTATCATTTGAGTCACACATACTAAGAACAAAATGGTCCAGTGAATCTATTTCAACATTTACCTGTGGCTCATCGAGTCGGGGGAGAACTGAGCGGAATGTGACCCGGGCGTTCGGCACTTTCACTAAACTATTGTCTTTCAATCTCTCAAACATTTGCAACACAGATTTAGAGTCTTCTCGTTCAATAGCACTGGTTCCTCTCACAATGATAACATTTTCTTTTCAAGTTCAACATGAACGAAGACAGCTTTCAGAAAATGGAACATAATTGATATATGGCTGCTACGAAGCAGCCAAAACTCACATCTGAGACATTTTCTAAAACCAAACGCTAACAAAAAGAGAACTGGCTGTGTGACTTACTTTGATCACTCCAAACTTCCAAAGATAATTTTTATCTCCAAAAAATCCCAAATGACGAAATAAAATACTGAATTTTGTCCCCCCTCCATCAAAGAAAATAAAATAAATAAATTGTGATTGCACCAGTCATTCACTTTGAAGCCCTGATAGTGGTGGCTCCCAACATTCTACCAGTTAATGATTACATTGTGCTATAGGCTGGTTGGGCTTCCAAAATACATTGCCCTTTAAAGACTGATGCCGGGTGCCTCTTGGCTGCTTTGCAGCCACTACACACCCGCACATAACCCATGGGAAAGCAATTTTTTTATTTGTGTTGGAAGCTATATGTAACGGGTTTTTCATTTAGCATTGGAAACTTTCATTTTTCGTTTTTCCTATTAAATGGAAAAGAAGTGGAATTAGTAAACGAGTAACCCGAACAAGGAGGACGCGATGGCTCAGTTGGTAGAGGTGCAGGCTGCAAGCCGAGAGGTCCTCGGTTCGAATCCCACCTGCGGCAACCGCGTTGTGTCCTTGGGCAAGACACTTCACCCCGATTGCCTACATGGGGGCACGATGACGCTGTGTACTGAGGCGTACTGCACGTCGATGGTGCACATGTCTTCAACCAATCTAACCCTGCCTGTGCTGCGGTGCAGAGTTCAGAGTTACGATGTTGGAGAGCTGACAGCTGCTCGTCGTTGCTCAGTGGTTCTCTCCGGGTACTCCGGCTTCCTCCACCCGTAAAACTGTCACGGTCACGATTAGCCATTGTGCATAAGTATGTGACCTTAAACACCAATAAATAAATAAATATAACCCGAACAAGACTGGGTAAACATGGCTGCCTCAAGCTTACATTACACACACGTCGTTCCAGCCATATGGCTAAAGCTGCTGTAGATATTTTTTATCTTCACAAATCCCCAAGTGAAGACAATTTAGTGCTGCATTTGTTCCCAACTTTGCAGTTTACATGTATTAAAAAAGACAAACGATTTGTAATTGCACCTTCTGTTCACTTTGAAACCCTAATGATCGCTTCCAGAACTCGACCAGTTAATAATTACATTGTACCTTAGGTTGCTTCTATATATACATTGTCTTTCAAAAATGATGTCGGGTGCCTCCTGGCTGTCTTGCAGCAGCCAGGATAACCCGAACATCATCCTTGGAAAATCAAGTGTTATTTGCGTTGGAATTGTAGTGTAAATTATTTTGCACTTAGTATATTGGAAATGTCCATTTTTCTTTTTCCTATTAAAGAGAAAAGCAAAAACCGTAAAATGAGCCATATGTATAAGAATGGCAGAGCAAAAGTGGGTAAATGTGGCCGGTTCAAGCGGACATTACACTCACCTTGCGCTCGCTATATGGCCACAGCTGCTTAATATATTTTTATATTTACAAAAACTCCCAAAGTAAGTAAGTAAGTAAGTAAGTAAGTAAAGTTTATTCAACAGAACATTATAGTACAATAATTGTGAAAATCTGTAAATGTAGGTAATTAATGATATTCTGTTGGGAGAAAGCATGGCCAGATTGGCCGTCTACCTGCTGTCTCCAGTAACATAAACATAAATGTGTTGAAAATGTGTCAGAAAAAGCTTTCTGGTTCTATAGAAAATAATTATAATAACAATGTTGAACTCTAAACAGTTCCTTATATGTAACGGGGTGATGGGATAAGAATAATGGGATTCGGATAATGGGATAGAAGAATAAATGGGTAGATGAGATACAAATAGATCAATAAATAAGTCATGGAAGACACCTGGTCTTATCATTGATCCAACCTTCATTGGCGTCTACAATCGTTACAGTAGGGATTATCGCATGTTACGCTTGAAGAGTATGAATTTAAAATTGCCATGAAAAGTTTCTTCTTGAATGATCCTCTACTGGGAGTTTCTCTTAAAGTTCTATCGAGCTCATTCCATACTTTCGGAAAAGCGTACTTTGGTAACTGAGCCGAAAAATTAGTCCTTGCTTTACCACACTGCAACAGGCCTACTTGCCTTGTTTCCATGTCCGTTGGATATATATTAATATTAAAGACGTTTTCAAACGTTTTTGGTAAATTAGAGTGGTGCCAGTCAAACATAAATAAGGATACATTCATCTTGTAGAGGGCTTTCAGTTTTAATATTCTACACTTTTTAAACAGCGGATCAGTGTGGCAATTATATTTTTTATTATTAATCAGGCGGATTGCTCGCTTTTAAAGTGAGAATAATCTGGGAGCGGCATTACTATGACCCCATATTTCGATTCCGCATTGCAGGTGACTGTGTATTAGTGAAAAGTACAGAGTTTTAAGGGCAGAGTATGGTAGGATGTGTTTTGCCTTGTTCATTACATAAAGTACTCGCGATACTTTGGTACATATATTAGAGACGTGAAACTTATATTTAAGGTTTTTGTCCAGGTATATGCCAAGAAACTTTATCACGGACTCGCCATTTGTTTCCGCCAACGAGATTTCCTGATTGTAGACACTCAAACGTCTATCAATTGTATTGTATATTTTATTTGGTGGGCTGAACAGCATATACCTAGTTTTTTGGGCATTCAAAACAAGGTGGTTTGCAGCGCACCAATCTTTTAACTTAGAAATCTAGCGGTTCGCAACACTGAAAAGCGATTCAAGACAATAGTGAGAAGTACGAACTGTAGTGTCATCAGCAAAGGACAAGAGACCTAGCTGTGTGGCAGCACTAAAACACTAAAATCGTTTACATAAATTAAAAAAAGAAAAGGTTCTAAGATTGATCCTTGCGGAACACCACATTCAGTGTTCGCGAATCCAGAACTGCTTCCGTCATAAGTGACATATTGCACTCGTCGATCTAAATAACTCTGAAACCAGTTGTTGGAAAGGCCCCCTTGCACCATAATACTCTAGTTTTTTCAATAAAATGGTGTGGCTAATAGTATCAAATGCCTTTGTTAAGTCTAGGAATATTGATAGGGTGCAATCTTTCGTTGCCTTGTCGTTATTGTTTGCAATACTATGGAGAAGTTGTAGTACGGGGTGTACAGTTGAATGTTTTTTCCTAAAGCCATACTGGTGCTGGTACAGAATATCGTACTTAGTTAGGAAGCTTGTTAATCTTTCTAGAATAGTTCTCTCTAGCAGTTTTGAGAATGTGGCAATATGCTAATAGGCCTATAATTCTTGAAGTTCTGAGGGTCTCCTGATTTAAAGATTGGCACCATTTTGGCAATTTTCATTTTCTCGGGGACGATTCCACTGGATAGCGATAGATTTATATCATGGGCCAAAACTCCTGCAGTTTCATGAATCGATTTTTTAAAAGTTTGGTAGATAAGCCATCACAATCGGCACTCGTTTTGGGTTTCATTAAATTCGTTATTGAAATTAATTCAGCAGGTGATGTTGGTGCCATGAATAAACTACTTGGATTTGGCCCCCTCATGTAATCTGTGTACTCTACATCGGTATTGGGGATTTGCTCAGAAGTTTTTTGGCCGATTTTGAAAACTAATCATTGAAATGGTTCGCGATGTCGTTAGGGTCACTGATCTCATCGTTATTCACCAGGAAGTTCGTGGTAGCTAGCAATTGATTGGGAGATTTATGAGTTGCGCTCCTTAGAATTTCCCAGGTTTTTTTCATGTCATTCTTATTGAAAAATAGGATGTTTTCGTAATACATAGCTTTACTCTTCCGCTTTACTTTGTTGAATATGTCACAAGACATCTTGTATTTCTTTTTATTTTGTTCAGTCGGGGTTTTTAGCTTTTTTTCGGAAGAGTTTTTCTTTATTTAGGGTAGATTGTAAAAAGACCTTGTGTCATCCAGGGTTGCTGCTTTATATATTTATTGTTTTGGGCTACTTTTTTAGTGGAAATGCCGTGCTGAATGCAATAAGGTATAAGTCGATAAAAATATTGTATGCTTCATTTACACAAGTCGAGTCCAGTACCGATGATAAATCAATTTCGGTCAGTAGGTGTTTAAATGTTCTCCAATTACAGCTATTGAAAATACGTTTCATATTGTGTGTTTTGCTTTCTTTCTTCGTCTGATTTGATTGGCAATAAAATGTACCAAAATGGTCGGCCAGATCTGTAATAACTTCCCCAGTTCTGTAATTAGTTGATGAACTGTTGGATAGGATTTGGTATATTAAGGTAGCAGAGTGCTCTGTTACACGAGTTGGTTTTGTGATGAGCGGAAGAAGGCCTTGGCTGATTATGGTGTCTATATATTCAGTTGTTTTAGGATGGGTTTGAAATTTTAACAAACCAATGTTCATGTCTCCCATAATATAAAACGTTCTGTGTTCCTGGTTTATTTTTTCAATAATCTGGAATAGTGAAGAAGTATACCTTTCGAGATCGGCTTTGGGAGGGGTATTTGGTCTATATATCACACCAACCACAAATGGTCGATGATTATTTAATATCTCCACAAAGAGTGACTCAAAAACATGAGGTATAAAAACAGTGAGATCGTTGCGTATTTTGTACTTTAAAGTGTTTTTTATGAACAAGCCAACACCCCTTCTACCATCATTAGGGCCGGGACGCGTTTTGATCAGAAGTAGGTGGTAACCATTAAGTTCGAAGTCAACGTTGTCAGGTACCTTAAAAATGTATGTAAGTCCTATAATATCAAAGCTTTCATTATTATTTCGAAGGTTCCCCAGAAGACCGATTAGGGAGTCCTAGTGCGCACATATACCCTGACAATTGATAATGAAAAGCGATAATGGATTTTGTATGTGTGCCACTAGGTTTCTGTACTGTTCCGGGGAATAATATTTACAATTATCAAATGAAGATAAAAGGTTATCTAAATCACCTTCATCATTATTTTGGTTTTGACTGAAGAGTTTTGAAAGATCGTACCGACTGTCAGTTTGTATCTCATCCAGGGTTACACTATTTGGGCCCGCCATTTTTAATCTCATTGTTTATAGCCGTTATAATGAAGCTGGCACTGGTCGGCCTGGGGAAGTTGTTGATAAGCATACTCTTTACATTACAGGCATGTTTTCTATTTTGTCCTCTTCTGGCACATTGAGCGATGAATAACATTTACAAAAGAAAAAATCTAACGGTTATTATATACAAAAGATACATGAACGAAAATCAAAATAATCTGAAATGAACCAGCAGGCCAATGTTCAGTTGTAAGAAGCACTTGAGCGATTATTTCCAAGAAAAGGGTCAAAATACGGATTTGAAAGGATATGCAGCAGCAGAATTGAACAACATTCGCAAAAGTCTTTATATCTGCGTGGTTGGGCTCAGGGGAGACTGGGCATCCTGCAGAACTGCAATTTTAATCGGTATATCAAAATAAATGATGATTGTGGTTGATTAAAACATTGCGGATTGTCCCCCCCCCCCCCCCCCTCGAAAACATTATCTTCCTCGGTTTGTGCCTCGGGAGATACCGATTCCACGGGGAGACAATCCGCAATGTTTTCCCCAAACGCAGTCATCATTGTTATACAATATTTCATAAGAAGTCCTCATAATGTTGTATTAAGAAGACATAATTATATATTTCAAATATAGAGAGATGTCCTCATAATGTCTAATTAAAGGAACATATTAATCACGTATTTCGCCAAAGGTCTCCCTAATGTAACATTAAGGAGACATATAAAAATGATTATCCATTTCATCTCGTTTTTTTGCTTGTTCATTTCAAGTGTTCGTCACAATATAATCATGATTAGTCATATCGTATCGTGTTTTACGGTTAGTGTTGATTGATCTGATTTCGAAACACGATTTTCTTTTGACAAGAAAGAAGTATAATCCAAAGTACAAAAGAACGCACAAAATAAATTCCCATTAAGCAGTTCACGTGGCGAACAGATATTTGGGGTTCAATCTTAACTTGTAAAAGAAAGGTTGCCCAGGCATGTTTGACAGGAAAATGCACTTATAACAGAAACACAAATAGAGTTACTTATTCATGGCTGATTCAGTTGTGGTTGTAAAGTCTTCTCGCCGCAACCTCGTGAGCAATGGCGGCGAGACAACACTGTAATCAAACATAAAGGCGGGATCTCGTATGGGCAGTTTTACGTCACTCCAGATGAAAACAGTAACAGGCCAGCTGTCACAATTCAACAAAAAATACGGTAGAAACATATGCACTTACAACGTACAGGTATGGCGGTCAGGAATTTGCACAATATCTCATACGAAGTCCTCCTAATGTTACATTCAGGAGACATGAACATTTCATATAATATCTTCACAAGCCATCCTAATGTATAATTACGGGAACAAATCAACTACTCATTTAACCAAAACTGCCCCTAATGTCACATTTAGGCGACATATAAAAATGATAACTCATTTCAACTCGTTTCGTTGCTTGTTATTTACAAGTGGTCCTGAGCGGTCACTGAAATTTCATCAGGACTACTGATATCGTATCGTGTCCTGTTGTCAGACATCATTTGTAGTTCTGGAATTGCCGATGTCGTAGAGATTGCGGTTGTAAAACCTTTCGCGCAAATGATGCGGCCACTTGAATCACGCATCGTGACCATTTCACATAACTACTTGGATAATGTCAGCGTGGCAAAGAGTACGAATGCATGCGTACGGTTCGCGGACAAAACCCCATACGGACAAAACTCCATAAACAGAACACGGACAAAATCCCATACGGACGAAACACCATTCCCCTTGATACAGAAATGAACAAAAACCCCATGCTGAATAAAACACCAAATTCCTCCAACTTGGGCTCTCAAATAAAGCTTAATTTCGTCCTTCCTGAGAGACAGGGCAGTTAAGGTTAGGGTCAACCTGGAAATCTTCAGGGAGGTTTCACTCAAAGCCGGGACTCCTAAGTGCTCTGAACTCAGCCTCCACTCTTTATCATTTACCAACGACCTCCATGAGGTTGGGGAAAACTCTGTGTCGAGCTCTCCCAATTCGCCAACGACCTGGGCATTTGGACTGCCAGTCACACAGTGAGTATGATTGAGAATCGACTCTAGGACGCATTGGACGACCGGGAAGGATGATGCTCGAATTGGAGAATAAAACTAAATGTGTCAAAATCGCAGTTAGTTGAATCATCCAACAAACGTGAACAGCCAATGCCCGGTTGAACTCTTCGGAAAGAGGATCATGAGCTGCGAGAAAGCCCAATTTCTGGTCATCATCGTTGATAGGAAACTGGCCCTCAAACCTTACTGCCATAAATTAACCAACAGATCAGTAGCCCACATGCGCCTCCTCAAAGCTCTCAATGGGCCCAACTGAGGGGATGATAGAGAAACCATCCTCAAACTCTACTCGCCATAGGTACATTCAGTGTCTCAGTCTCGGCAATTATCCACTACGCTTGTCCCCAACCCAGAGCTTCACATCCCCGACATCAATCCTGCATCACTAACCTTTAGGTTAAGGCCAACCACGACCCGCCTGCCTTGGCCCCTCTAGTCCAGCTGAAGCACTGGCGGTGTCGCCCAAAACGCCATATAAACCTCGTCAGTGTCAGACAGGATTAAAATATTTCACGCGTTCCGCTCACTCTCCCATCGACCGCCCTTGTGATGCGCAGTCGGCCAGGTTCAGGGACCACAAAACGATCAATCGTACCCCTTCACCCCTCATTGTGACTTTGGCTTCGGGCTTCAATAATTTTGCACCCCATTCTACTAATGTTTATGCTGACTGAATGTGATGCTTGTGTCAATGTGAATATCGGTGATATACTCGATCAGTGGTTGTACGATGTTTTGAAAATGAAAACACAAACGCATAACCAAGCTGATATTTCGGGGCTTTCCTTCTAAGATAATTAGCAATTTTCACCCTATCAAGTTCAAGTAGAGTTTTTAAATTGGACTCAAAAGATAGAGACGTCAAACCGATTAACGATAATTCGGCCGGAACAAAAGTTAACAAGATGGGGTGATGGGGAAGATTCTGAGATGACAAGCGCGAACATTTTTTGATATGATAAATATGTTCAGGAACAACATTTCTTGTTTTGGAAACATAGGTTTATATTGGCAAGGGTCTCCCTAATACTACCCTAAGGAGTCTTGTAGGATATCAATGTAGAAAAGTCTCCATAATGTATGTTTTGGGGTAAGAAAACATTAGGGGGCGGCATTAGGAAGACACAGGTAATATATTTGGACTTTGCCGTCATATCATGAATTTCCGCCCAATGATAATATCACCGAGTTTAAAGGGTTAATTATGGCGACAGGCTTGTCTGCAGGGGGCATAGAAAGCAAAATCCCCCAAGTGAGGTTTTTTCACCATGTACCCCTAATGTATGAAACAGGGCTATATATATATGTATATAAATATTCGTCTAAATAGAGTTCACACAGCACAGGAAAAAACTATTTTCACGGTCTGCTGAAGACCTTCTTCAGGGTACAGACACAACAAGGAAAAATACACACAGACGACGAAAGAAATGGCTCACGAGAACTTTTATCGCTACATTTCATTTCTTTCGTCGTCTGTGTGTATTTTGAATTTGAATAGTTTGAATATCACTGAGTTAGCGAGAAAATCACGACGATCTTTATGACACGGGAAGGGGAGGCATGTTTCCTCACACCGGAGATCTAATTTTTTGTGACATATAGGGCTAGAAGACGCAGTTGCCTCCCAAGTGCAGTGTTCCGTCAAGAACGGCAAGTGCCATGCGAAAGGGCTAGCCAGTCTTCTTTGCGATGAAACAATGAGAAGCTCCACATTTGTATATGAAACGTGCGAAACTGTTCATTCATTCATTATCATAAAAACAATCAAACGAAAAGTGTTCACTCTAATTAAAAAGATTTTTTGTCGCTTGCATAATAAATGAAAAAATAATTATATAAACTCAGGTGCCGAGTCGACCAATCCCAGACCTGTGCCGAATCGTCCAACACCAGGTGCCGAATCGTCCGAAAATGCCAGGTGCTGAATCGTCCCGGTTACGATTCGCCCGCATACCTATTACGTGACATCCTTCATTGTGTGTGATTTCTTTCTTCGCTAAGAACTTCATTGGGTGTGACCGTCGCTGACAGAACCAGTGCGTTTGTTACTTCCAGTCGGATTCGTTCGCGATTTTTGCGCAGATTCTCTCCGGATTTTAACAAAAAAGATGTGTGTTTTTCGACCACAAATGACATAAATATGCGAGTATTTAACCAGAAAAGAATGCAGGGGATTATTACAGTTGCTTGGTCCAACCGAGGGGATTGGGAAGATTCGGCATTGGCTTTTCGACCCTGAAAAGTTTCGGCCGGGAAGATTCGGCCCGTGTACTCAGGGACTGACTTCTAATTAGTCTATTCATGTTCTGTCTGGGGGAGGGGGGGGGGGTGGCAACTGACAAGTGACAATATTATTGACAAGAGGTTTAAGGTAATTATTTATTAATTCTAATAACATTAGATAACATTATTTCACAACTTAACAACACAAAAACTCAAACACTACCATTTTACATATACATAACACAATGTATACATATATACAACATGTCACACAAAACACTGGTGGTGGTAGAAGTACAATCTTTTGAAGATATATAGATGTAATGACAAAAGTTATATTTTAGTTTTTTCAAGTCTGTAAATTTTATTTGTAAACATCCAGGCATTCGGTCGTTCTAACCTCTACGTCTCTATAGTTGGTCCACAGTGAATCTATTTCCTTGTCAATTACAGTTTATTTCCTTTAATATTTGGCGTACAATTCTCATATTCAGGATGATTAATGAAAGAAAATGCCGCTCAGGATCACAGATCCAATGTCGAGTTGTGACCTTGACCTTTGACCTGGCGAGTCCAAGGTCAATAGGGTTCTTCCTCGCACCAAGGCTAACACACCTATGAAGTTTCATGACTCTAGGTTGAACCACTATCAAGTTCTCATCCGGAAACCAATTGTTGCGATATACTATGTTCAAGGTCACTGTGACCTTGACCTTTGACCTGGTGAGTCCAACATCAATAGGGTTCTTCCTCGCACCAAGGCCAACACGCCTGTAAAGTTTCATGGCTCTAGGTTGAACCACTATCAAGTTATCATCCGGAAACCAATTGTTGCGATATACTATGTTCAAGGTCACTGTGACCTTGACCTTTGACCTGGTGAGTCCAAGATCAATAGGGTTCTTCCTCGCACCAAGGCCAACATACCTATGAAGTTTCATGACTCTAGGTTGAACCACTATCAAGTTATCATCCGGAAACCAATTGTTGCGATATACTATGTTCAAGGTCACTGTGACCTTGACCTTTGACCTGGTGAGTCCAAGATCAATAAGGTTCTTCCTCGCACCAAGGCCAACACACCTATAAAGTTTCAAGACTCTAGGTTGAACCACTATCAAGTTATCATCCGGAAACCAATTGTTGCGATATACTATGTTCAAGGTCACTGTGACCCTTTCTCTGACGATTTTTTTACTCTGGTTTGCCCCAACGTCCAGGTCCGAGATCTCCAATGAGTAGTTCTCTACTAGCTCCCTCATTTGGACCATCCACCCCGTTTTGATATTTGAGTTGAAAATTCTCAGGAACATTACTTTACACCATCGGCTGTCGGGGAGATTTACCAAATAATTAAGATAACCGAGCTTCAACAGGTCTATCCTGTCCTTGATCCTCGTCCACCCAAGCTCACCCCTGATTGCTTCTAGCGCTGCGGCATTACTCGACCCCGTTATCCATCGGCCTGCATCGTTCTGCAGGATTTCCAAGCTCTTTACGGCCGTCTGGTTTAGGGGTACCACTTCCGTACCGTATGTTATACTTGGCAGACCCACCATTTCCCAAATGGTTTTCCCCACGAAAACCTTATTGAAACTGTTTCTCCCTATAAGTTTCATTTGGTTAAGGATTCGCTTCCCCTTCAGAATCAATTTATTTGTGTGGTTCCGGTAGATGCCTCTTCCTGTAATGTTTATATTTACCCCCAAATACTCGTAATCACCCGTCTCTCCCACACTGAGAAGTTTGCTGCTCCCTTCCGGAATGCAGAACTCACCCACTCTCCACCTTCGAGTAATAATAATAATATAATAACTCTTTGGCCAGCCGCTGATTTGTCTCGGTCCTCATAAGAGAAGGCCATCATTCCCCCTGCACCCCACCCCCTCTTCCCCTCCTCTCCTCCCAGCATTCAGATATAAACTGCTTAATAGTGTCCCTCACTTCCTCTTTTTCAATTTCTTCAATACCCTCTCCCTCGTGTCCCCCTTCAGCCATCTATCCTTTTTTTCTTCACCCCACTTCTGCATTATTCTTCCAGTAAATTTTATTCTATGAGGTATATACTGTGGGCATTCCAAGAGAAAATGTTCCAGGGTCTCCACTACTCCAGAGTGGCACATTTGGCATCCCTTTTCCCCATCTCTCCCAATTTTTCCCCGAAGCTCCAGTGATCTTGATCTCAGTTTGAACAGCAGTGACCCTCCAAAGGTGCCATCTAGGTACTTCTCAAAAGCTGGCTTTTCTTTATATTGTAACCCCTGCAGTGATCTTTTCACGCTAACCCCTGCTCGCCAGTTTCGATTGCAATCTTCCATGACTCTCTCTTTGACAAACCTTTTGCCTTCTTTCATTCCTACTTCTATGTTTGTGACCTCTATAGAGTAATTGTCCATTAGTTCCCTCACATGTTTTGACCACCCCGTTTCTATATTAGAATTCCAAATGGTATCGAGCATCAATTTGCACCACCGGTTGTCAGGCAGGTTTCTCAAGTAGTTAAAGTAACACAGTTTTCCCAAATCTACCCTGTCCTTGATTTTCATCCACCCAAGCTCCCCCCTTACTGCTTCCAAAGCTGCAGCATTACTCGACCCTGTTATCCATCTGCCGGCATCATTTTGAGTATTTTCCAACTTCTTAGTAACGGTTTGGTTTAATGGAATCACGTCCGTGCCATACGTTATACTTGGTAAACCCACCCTCTCCCACAGTGTTTTCCCCACAAAGACCTTGTTGAAACTATTTTTCCCTAAAAGTTTTAGTTGGTTCAGAATTCTTTTCCCCTTCAGAATCAGTTTGGCTGAGTAATTTCTGTACACCCCTCTTCCCGTTATATTTATGCTTACCCCTAGATACTCATACTCTCCCGTTTCTCCTACAGTGATTAGTTTGCTTTCCCCTTCGGGGATTGAGAACTCCCCCACTCTCCATCTCTTCGTCATATCTACCTTGCGTCCAACGGGTATTACCTTGCTTTTATTTTCATTTAGTTCGAGCCGCCAAGTGTTCCCATATCTACCAACAATTTCCAGCAGTTTCTCTAGCCCCTGTTCAGTTCTAGACATTAACACCATGTCGTCCGCAAAGAATAAGCCTGGTATCTTTATGTCTCCAACATTTACCCTCGAGTGGGGTCCACTTTGCGGCCCACAGGTATAACTTTGCTCTTGCTTTCATTAAGTTCGAGTCTCCATTTGCTCCCATATTTCCCAACAATTCCCAGCATTTTCGTTAGCCCCTCTTCGCTCTCTGACACTAGAACCATATCGTCTACAAAAAATAGCCCTGGGATCTTCACGTCACCAACTGCTACCCCCTCCGCGCTACGCAGGAGTTCATCTCCTAAGCCTTTGATGTACAATGCAAACAGGATCGGCGAAAGGATACACCCCTGTTTTAGGCCTATCTCCATAGGCACACGTTTCGTTGTAATGTTTCCCAGGTTAAGTTCACTCTGTACATCTTGATATAATGCTTTCATAATTCCAACAAACTCGCCTCCTAAGCCCATAGCCTCCAGCTTGCGCCACATACCTTCCCTCCATACTCTATCGTATGCCTTCTTGATATCCAAAAAGGCCATAAACATCTTTTTCTTTTTTGCTTTCGCGGATTCTATCATTTGGGATAGTGTGAAAAGATGGTCAGTAACTCTCCTTCCCTTCCTGAAGCCATTCTGGATTTCTCCCAAAAAACCCTTCTCCTCAATTACCTCCTCTAGTCTCCCATAAAGGACTTTACAGAAAACCTTTTCAATGTTGCTACTGACAGAGATACCTCGATAGTTATCCAAAACGTCTTTTTCCCCCTTTTTGTGAATAAATGTCACTTTGCTTTCCCTCCACTCCTTTGCGACCTCTTGTTTTTCTATGGCTAAATTGAATAGGGCAGTTAGGCTTTCCAAGAGTTCCTCTCCCGCTTTTTTGATAAACTCGTTAGGAATTTCGTCACACACACCACAAAGTCACTGCATTACAAAAAATGTCAGAAAAATTGTCAAAACTTTCACAAACCATGAATCAACCCGTGTTCACTGTGTCGATAACCATTTTCGCAAATTGCGAAAAAAAAAATCAAAAGTGGCGAAAAAGTGTCAGTGGTTGGGGAACAAGTGGTAAAAGAAAACATTTGTCTGTTGGGTATAAATTACATAAAGTCAGTGCATCTCACGTAATTCCCACATTGAGTCTCACACGGCATGTGTGATTAATTAGTTGCAGCGCTGTATTCGCACCTCCATCTCGGCTATTTCAGTGGCTTCACATCTGTGTTATCAATTTGGCCACAGGTAATTAAGGAATAATTTAATTGTACAAACATATGTTGTTGTCTGTTAATAGTTTTGTTTATGTTTTGCACTTTACTACTTAAATTAAATTTAAAGTGATCTCTGGTCGGTAAAAATATAATATTAAACTTCAAAAAAATAAATAAATTTCCACCTCTCATATTCCTTAAATTCAAATTAAATGTGCACAAATTATACATCACAATGAAGGTTGAGATGTATCGAACACGAAACACATATGTAATCAACACATAGAGTTGACAGTAGGCACCAGTGGTTCCTGGAAGTCTGCTACCGTGTTCGTACCAGAACTGATAATACAATAATATTTCACGAGAATAACTTATGGCCAATAAAATGTGCTTCACATATCCATGAACAAACCCAGGCATTCAAAACACTTTAGAGTGCAGCGATTGGACTGGATTTGGGAAAAGGACAACACTGACTGCATTTGTTTTTATTGAAGATGGATTCCATGTTCGACAGACAAGTGCAAATCACTGGATACCATGAATTTCCATCGAAAAACAAAATCCGTAATTCTAAGAAATTTCAACAGGTGTCATGATACCTTGCATAGAACATGGCAACAGTGCAGCCTGTATATAATAATAGTATGCTGTATCAAGATGATATTTCTCATTATTGGATTTTAGATGGCGTTGTATATCGATGCTTTTTCCGTCCGATGACGTTGACCGGAAATCGAAAGAACATTTGAATGTAAACAAAAGCGAAGGTTTTAGAATTTACCTCCATGCAGCTCTGCCACTGCGTCATGAAGTATTTTGATGCCCCAGTTTTGTTCTTGGATATGTGAAGCACATTTGGCCACAAGTTGTGCTCGTGAAATATTATTGTATTATCAGTTCTGGTACGAATACTGTAGCAGACTTCCAGGAACCAGTGTTGCCTACTGTCAGCTCTATGAGTTAATTACATATGTGTTTCGTATTCGATACATCTCAACCTCAATTGTGATGTATAATTTGTGCACATTTAATTTGAATGCCAAAATGCCCCCCGACGTGACACCCAGTACTTTTTGGGGTGGGGGCTCCCGATTGGCCAGAACGGTCCATCCGACCATCCTTCTACTCCCGAAGTTGGGGCCAAAACAGTGTATTGAACAGGTAACCTCCATGATGGAGACCAGGGCCAAAGCAGTGTTTACGACCTGATCTCCATCATGGAGACTTGTCCTAACCGGGACCCAGTGTTTTCTCAACTGCCAGGATTCCTTCCGCCGGGGCCTTCAGACCGCACCTCACGGGAGAACAAGGTGCCTGCAAAATGGCATTAGCAGGATTGACCATTTTGGTCTGGGGCTGCGTATTTTTATATTTCGCAGCAAACCAGCTCAATTGAGCAAACCTGCCAATTAAAAACTAGCAAACCTGCCCAATTGGGCAGGCCGTCCTCTATCCGCCACCTGATGACCCGCCTAGTAGGGGATGATCGAACCCCCTGTTGTGAAATTGCATTGACGGTACGGCCGATCACCTTCAACCGGATGGAAGCATCGTGAGGAATCCGGAATTCGCCGAGAACGTACGATAATAAGCGATGAGTTGGCGAAGATTGGTCGAACCGTTCTCTTGTTGAGTGGATTTGAAGCGATAAGACGTATCTTTTCTACTGAGCCAGAAAAAGTGATTGTGTTGTAATTTAAAGAGAACTGAATAGATTATTAAGTGAGTATCCTAAAGTACGAATAACCTATAGACCCAATTGTACTTTAATTGGCGACGGGCCTGTAAGAACCCAGCCACTCGGGTTACTTCATGCTCACATCATCGACTATTTAGTTCGAATGGCAAATCCGCCATTTTGATTGTGGACATTCAAATTTAATTTTCAGTGCTAAATTGTAGGTAAATACCTAAGAATTAATTTAGTAGGAAAATGAAATTTGTAGATTTCAGACAGTTTGAATTTTAATAGGGCTTATCTGATTGAAATTCAAACTGGAAATTTATATATTTCAGATAATTTGAATGTTTATCAACACGTCTACTTAGATTTTTTTTTTTTTTTGCTTCAAGATTATCTAAGAGCAATAACAAAAATGGCTAGTATTAGTAGAATTAATGTCAACACTGCACCATTCAGTGAACTTCTGAAGATCCCTCAGGTAACAGAGAGCATTGCTAGGGAGATAATTAAATGCAGAATGACGTATGGAGTATTAACTAGGGAGGATCTTGTGAATATACCCCATTTTCGAGGAACAAATGAGCAGTGGCGATTTATTGATTTATCGCAACCACTGAATCCTCAATTGGTGGATAATAGAATTTTACAGTTGATAAATTATCCCCCAGACAATGATAATATTATACAGGCTTCTCCCCAGGGACTAACTCCCCCACCGTCTGAAAATGAGTCATACTTTGGAGATCAGGTATTGCAGGCAAATCTCTCAGTAGATCATGATTCATTTTATGCACTTTCTCCAGGTTCACTGGGTAGGCAAGCATCTGGGCAAATGTCTCCAGGACAGGATAGCCTGGCAGATCAGGCTGAACTTGGACATTTGCAGGACCAGTTGCAAAGTACCCAAGTGATAAATAGCAGTAGAATATTCAATAATGAAAATATTGAAGGATATTTACATTACCAGACTGATCAAATTGATCAGGGTAATAATCAGGTTGAGAAGAATAATGAGGGCTATCCAATTGATCAGCTCAACCTGGGTAATACTGATGTGGTTGATCAGGGGCCACGGAATGTCAGTATTGTAAACAAGGACCCAACAAGATATCACTCAGATGTGGCAGGGGTGGAGGATGACTATCAGACTCCAAGCCAAGATGCTGTACTTGCACTCCGGAGGGAGTATCAAGAGTGTAAACAGCAGAGTGAAATTTTGTTGAGTAGAATGAGGAGAGCAGAGATGCAGTTGTTATCTCAGGGAAGTGTTCTCAAGACAAAACCTGATGTGAGAAGAAAGGTTTCTGTACAGCCAGAAATGGCTAGTGTTACAGAAATAAAACAAGGCATTAAAGGCACAGGTAAGATGGTTCGATCTGGTCCGCAACTTCAGGTATTAGTAAATAATGCCACATCCATGCCTCAGAACAATAGTAGTAGTACTTACATTCAATCTAGAGAGGCAGGGACTTTCACTCACAGCATGAGATGCTTACCCAATTATACATTGGCTGGGCAGCAGTCGGCTGTGGGAGGAAGTGCTGTTACTTATACTACTTCGGCACTAACTAATGTGTGTATTGCTAGTCCATGGGATGTGCATCAGACAACCCTGAGTGTGAGTGCAAGTAATCCTAATTATGGGCAAGGACAACCCAAACCCAATGTAATTAGGGGTACTAGTAGTGTACCACACACAGTATCTGGACCGCCCAATGCCATAAATTCAAATTGTCAACCAAATACACAGATGACGTTGAATCAGAGTAGCCAGTTCTCGAGAAACTTACAAAATAAAATACAAATATCAAGAGGGGTATCTTGTACTAATCAAGTTGTTTCCACTGGTAATTCCTATGGAGTACCTAAAGGAATTATCCAGCACAATAATCAAACGTTTTCAACTTCAATTAATCAACAAGCTCAGGCATCAGAAGCCAGTAGGGACCATCAGGGAGCATTAGGCAATCTTGTGCAACCGAATCCTACCGGTTTATTAATAACTAATCAGAATTTAGTAAATTCACAAGGGGGCGCATATGCAAACCAGGCGCCACCCCAAAATTTAGTGAATTCAGTGAGGTATCACCCAACTAATGTAATACACAACAGGTCACAGACAAATACTACAGGTATTAATTACCAAGGGGTGTGTCAGAATCCAACTCCAACTATTGTGTCAAATGTGAAACCTCAGTGGTAAACCACCTAACCAGAACCAATTTAATTATGTCAATTCTGGTGTTCAAACAAATAATCAGCCTGTTTATAATCAACAGCCCATGAATAGACAAGCAGTGCAAATGACAAATCAAGGTCTAAATTCTCAGGTTCAAGGCCAACAAAATTACATTAATCAGTCCACTGTAACCAATCCAATATTGCAGCCAAATCCTTCAAATGTAGTTTACTATCAAGTAGATCCCCAAACAGGATCTCAAATTAACGATCCATTTGTAGGACAAAATTACCCTAGTTCTTCAGTTTACCAACCACAGCCCATGGCAGTATCTCAACCACAAGTTTCTCAAATCCAAGGTCAAAATCTAAATTTTCAGGTTCAACCGCTATGGGAGGACCAACACACTGACCGAGGAAATCATCATAGGTTATACTTGCCTAAAGGCCTAAATTTTGATGGCACTGGGTCATGGAAGGCCTTCGAAACGAAATTTAGGCGATATTCTTTAGTTGAAAGATGGACTCCTGAAGAACAAAAAGATATTTTATGTTTGTGCCTTAATGGTAAGGCAAGTGTTGTTTATTCATTATGGGCTGAAAGTAATTTAAATATGACGATCGATGAGCAGCTGAAACAGCTAGCAGCTCGTTTTGGAGATCATAGTACCCCAGAGACCACTCAATTAGAATTCCAAAATGCTCATCAAAAAGTAGATGAAAGTATAGAAGATTGGGCTGAAACTGTTTTATCTCTGGCTACACATGCATTTGGGAATTGTCCAGCAAAATTTGTTACACAGCAAGCAGTATTTAAATTCTGTCATGGCTGTACTGATGTGAAAGCAGCCGAACATGTTATTAATTGTCGACCACCTAATTTGGAAGAGGCTGTAAAATTAATAAAATGGCATCAGTATAACCAGTTAGCTATGCATGGTGGTTCGTCTCGTCAAAGTTTGAGCCATTCCGACAGCGACGAGAGCCCCACACGTGTAAGACAATTTTCTAATGCAAAACGCGGACGTTCAAAGTTCCGTGGAAAAAATAATCAGTCATCTGGTTGGCAAAAATCTCCACAGAAGGAGAATTCCCAACAAACAAATGAATCAGGAACTGATCTTAGTTATTTAGAGTCGAGAACTTTTGCCTTAGAAGCTAAAGCTGAAAGTTATGACAAACAATTTCAGCAAATTCTTGACAAACTAAATTCATTATTAACTATGAAATTTCCAAATGATCCAACAGCTGCTGGAAGATCAATAGGAAAAAAACAAGATACAAAACCAATTTCGCAATCCCCTACCAAATCTGTTCAATGCTATTTATGTAAGGGAATGGGACACTACAAATCTCAGTGCCCTTCAAGGGTAGCGAAGAATAGAGGCAGTAGTGGGGATAGAAAAGTTCACTTTGAAAGTTCGTCAAAAGACAAGGGGCCGAATCGCGAGGTCTGATTTTGCCCCCACCAAATGTACTAAATGACCTCACCACATTTAGATTTCCTACAACTGATGACAATTTAACCGTACGTCGTGTTAAGTCACCTTCGGCAATTCATGTGGAGTTAAAAATAGAAAATTTAATAACTCACGCAGTTGTTGATACAGCTGCTGATGTGACAGTTTTGTCAGACCGCTTCTTTGAGCGTTTAACACCGGCACCTCCTATCATTAAGACTGTTCATTTTAATACGGCCGCTAGAGATGGACAGATGACAGGAAGTTATGTAGGACCCCTATCGCTATGTATGGGTGGACTTACATTTAGGGAGTGTGTCTATGTTGCGCCTATTGAAGATGAGGTATTGCTTGGAATTGATTTTCTGCGCAAGCATAAAGCCATTCTGGACATAAATAAAGATTTCTTAAAAATCGGAAATGTTGCAATTCCGACTTATTCCAAAGTCAATGACTCCACACGAATCGCTAGAATCAGCTTATTGCATGACACAATTGTTCCACCAAATTCAGCCATCTTAGTAAAATGTGAATTGAATGAAACTTTGGCTAATTATGTGGCCGAACCAATTGAAACACTTTCCTTAATTGGCCTGCGTTCGGTGCATTCAAGCGAAATGGAACCCAAAATATGCCTAATTAATGTTAATACTAGAAACATTAAATTAAGTAAAAATCAGTTAATTGGGCATGCATACGAGGCTGAAACAATTATAGAAAATGTAAACTCTGGAAATACTAATGTGTCTGGAGTGAATACTGCCCGAACGGACGTAACGACAGTTAAAGCTCCACATAATTTTAATAAGATAAATAAAGTGGACGTGGTAAAGCAAGTTCCTGATCATTTAAAAGATCTGTTTTTGAGGTCAGCTAAAAACCTTAATCGGAAACAAGCCACTCAATTGGCAACACTTCTGACCGAATATGGAGATGTGTTCGCTAAAAATGAGTTTGATATGGGTCATTTCAAAGAAATTGAGCATTCCATTGATACAGGAGACCATCCACCGATCCGCCAGCCCATGAGACGTACACCATTATGTTTCGTGGATGAGGAGGAATCCCATTTGCAGAAGTTGTTGGAAGCAGGTGTAATCCAACCGAGTTTGAGTGAATGGGCATCGCCTCCAGTTTTGGTCCGCAAGAAAGATAAATCGCTGAGGTGGTGTATTGACTACCGCAAAATTAATGCGATTACCAAAAATGAGGTTTATCCATTACCCCGGATTGATGAGAGCCTCGATTGGTTGTCAGGAAATTTGTGGTATGGAAAAGCTGATTGCATGAGCGCCTATCATCAGGTTAATGTTAAAAATGAGGATAGGTGCAAGACAGCATTCAGTACAAAGCATGGTAGCTGGGAATTTGTTAAGATGCCTTTCGGTCTCTCGGGCAGTCCTTATACCTGGTCAAGGGTTATAAATTTAGTTCTTCAGGGACTAACTTGGACTGCCGCCCTTAGTTATCTTGATGATGTAGTTGTTGGTGGATGTTCTTTTGAAAAGCATCTGGAAAATCTGGAGAGCATATTTGAAAGATTTCGTCAGTATGCGCTCAAATTGAAACCCAAAAAGTGCGAGTTTTGTCAGCACAAAATTGAATTCCTTGGAAGGATAGTCAGTAAAGATGGCATCGAGCTGAACGATGAATCCAAGGAAACTGTTAAAAATTGGCCTGTTCCGAAAAACACCAGACAGGTAGAAAGTTTCTGTGGTTTAGTAAATTATCATAGAATGTTTATTAAAGATTTTGCCAAGATTGCTAAACCATTGTATGATTTGACTGGCAAGAAACCTTTTCATTGGGGTAAAGAGCAACAAGAGGCATTTGAAAACCTCAAGGCTTGCTTGGTTTCCCCACCACTCCTCACTCTTCCAAACCATACCGACACCTTTATTCTCGACACAGATGCCAGTGATTGGGCATTAGGGGCAGAACTGTCGCAAGTACAAAATGGTGTTGAACGAGTTATTGCTTATGGTAGCTTTGCCTTAACCCCTCAACAAATGAGATATTGTACTACCAGAAAGGAACTTCTGGCAGTTGTCAGATTCACGAGACAGTTTCGTCATTATCTTTTAGGCCGACCCTTCATTGTCAGAACAGATCATAACAGCCTTAGGTGGCTTATGAGTTTTAAGGATCCACAGGGCCAAGTGGCTAGGTGGATGGAGGAATTAAGCGAATATAACATGGTGGTCCAACATAGACCTAGGAAACTACATGTTAACGCAGACGCTTTCTCCAGAATTCCCTTAGACAATGTGTGTTCAGAATATAAGATAGGATGTGATCTTTCAATTTTACCATGTGGCGGATGCAAGCACTGCACCCGTTTACATGCAAATTGGGCCAAGTTTGAAGAAGAGGTGGACTATGTGGTCCCACTGACTCAAGGTTTTTGTAAGTTTGAAGAATCAGAAGATGCATCAATAGCTGTAGTGAATACGGAGATACAGCATGTAAATTTTGAAAATATGAGCAATTCTCAACCACAGTCTGAAATTGCAGGAATACCCTGGGATTTCAGAGAGGGTTGGGATGACACGATATCTTGTACCGGTACTATCTGTCCAGACACAGGGTGGACCCATACCCAATTCGATATTGAATTGATTAATAATGGTCATCAGCTTAGGAGCCTTACCACTGGGAGTGATGCTGTGAGTTTATCAGCTGTTGGTTCCCTTAGGGAAATGGAAAAGACACAGAGAAGTGATCCTGATATTTCTCCTATTATCACCTGGTTGGAAACTGGTGAGGAACCCACTGAGGGTGAACTTTTCATTTGTAGTGTGGCTACTAAATACATGTGGCTGAATCGTAAGAGATTTTTGATGAAAGATAATCTTTTATATAAAGTTAAAAAGCATTGTTCAGATCAAGTTTTAGTGGTCCCTTCAAATTGTGCGTCAGAAATTTTGACCTTAGCACATGATATACCTGCTTCTGGACATCAGGGCGAGACTCGTACCAGGTATCGTGCATGTAGGAATTTTTATTGGTATGGAATGAGTGAGGATATTAGATTATATGTGGAATCTTGTCCACAGTGCTCTGTCGGCAAGAAGGCTAACAGAACAGCTAAATGGAATATGACGATATTCCATGCAGGTAATCCAATGGAGCGAGTCCACTTGGATTTCCTGGGCCCTTTGCCTTTAACTCAAAAAGGAAACAAATATATTTTGATGATGACTGATCAATTTACAAAATGGGTTGAATGTATCCCATTACCTGACCAAACTGCTGAAACTATGGCTTGTGCAGCTGTTAGTGAGTTCTTTTCAAGATTTGGTTGCCCGTTTCAAATTCTTACGGACCAAGGTCCTTGTTTTGAAAGTAAGTTATTTGAGGAAATTTGTGAACTTTTACAAATACATAAAACCAGAACTACCCCGTACAGACCTTGTGCTAATGGGCAAGTGGAACGTCAAAATCGAACCCTCATGAACGCAGTTCGATGTTTTGTTGATAAAAATCAGAAAGATTGGGACAAATTTATTCCCCAATTGGCTGGGGCACTGCGTTCATCAGTTCACAGGTTAACTGGGTTCACGCCTAATAAGTTGATGCTGGGTCGTGAGGTTAATCACCCAAGCGATCTGGTGTTTAACTTCAAGGAGAATAAAAAACAAGGAGAAATACCTGAATATGTTCAAAATTTGAAAGCTGAAATGAAAAGGGCTCATGAAGTTGCACGTAATCAGTTGAAGTCAGAAACGAAAAAAATGAAAAGAAATTACGATCTCACTCTGAATAAGAAAACATATGAACTTGGTGATGTAGTTTATATGTTAGAAACCGCAAATAAAAAAGGGAAATGCACGAAATTATCACCTTTCTGGAAAGGTCCAGGGATAATTGGTGAGGTGTATACACCATATTTATTTAAAGTTATTTTCAAAAGCTCAGCTATTGTAGTGAATCATGACAGATTAAAAAAATGCCATGATAGAGTTTTGCCTCCCTGGCTATCCAGGTGTCTTCGAGTGTTCAAAGACACAGGGGTGGTCAGTGTGGTAAGATCTACCTCGAATTTTTGCATTTGTCAAAAACCTTACAGTGGTCAGTTTATGATCCAATGTGATCACTGTTTGGAATGGTTTCATGGAAAATGTGTAGGAGTTACTGCTGAGCAAGGAGCTGCGATCGATGAATACAAGTGTTCTAATTGTTGATTTTCTTTTCATTTTAGATCATGTCAGACTCAGAATATGAATTGGATCTATTATGTCAAGATACAGAAGCAGATAGGTTGCTGTCACCCAAGGGCGATCCAAAGGTATCAGAGCAGTCTTATACTTTATCAGAGACACAGGAGGGTGATCTAACTGTGTCTGGATGTTTAGATCCGATTATTAGTTTTCCCTCAGCTGAGACACAGGAGGGTGATCCAACTGTGTCAGTTCAGTCTGTTTTTGAAAAGGCTTTACAAACTCCTCTTCCATTGCCGACACATGAAGAATATCTGCTTGAGGAAGCAATGGAGATAGAGGAGGGGCCACAGACACACGAGGTTGATCCAAATGTGTCTGAAAATGTAAGTAAGATACATGAGGTTTATCCAAATGTATCAGGGACAGTGGGACAGGGGCCATCACCTACTGTCCAACCCCAAGTTGAAGTTGGTGTTTCTGCCACCCAAAAGGAAAATCTCATTGGATTGGCAGAAAGTATCGCCATAGCACCTGGGGCGGGTCCGCAATCAGAGGATAGAGAGATCAAGTTAATGCAGGAGAAACTGCTGAGACAAACTCAGGAGGGGATTTTAATCCGCCCTGCCAGCAGGTTTATGGCCCTTCTTCTAGGAACCGGTTGGTCCCTAGAAGAAATTAAAAACATTTTATTACAACAGTACCAAATGGCCAAGAAGGAAAATAATAGGCTGTGGATGACAGATGCAACTGCCTTGGCTTTGGATCAGTTAGTTTGCCAAGGTTGGGTTAGAGAAAAAATGGGTCCTCTTCCTAAGATAAGATCAAGACCACAGCATACAGCCCCATCTTACACTCCAGTTACAAGGGACATCAGATATTTTCCTAGTGGAAATATCCAAATGAGTAGCATGCCTAGTGCTACTAAGGCACAGGAAAAAATTCAATCCATGGATAAGATCCTGGACAGCAGGGGAGTGTTTACAGTGCCAACTGTGGCCTTACCGGTCACGAATAAGACTGCTCTTGTTCGTGATCAAGGTAAAAAGGAGCAATACCCCAGTCTTGCAAAGACTATCTACGCAAGACCAGAAAGACAGACAGAGGCTCCTGGGGCTAAAAGAAAGGACAGAAGTAGTCCAGTTACTGATTCTCCGAGGACTACCCAAGGAGGTCAGCATTTAAAAAGAAAGGATAAAAGTGGTCCAATTACTGATTCTCTGAGGTCTACCCAAGGAGGTCATCATTCAAAAAAAGATAAAGTGTGTCCATTGAAGAGTTGTTCAGAGGCCATTAAAACAGACACACATGGACACTTTATTGGAAATCATTTTCCTGTATCTTGGTGGGTGGAACATAACACCATCACCCCTGAGCCTTTAAGGCAGAAAATGGTTCAAGATATGGTACTGTTGGCAAGGGATGTCCTAGGATGGACAAAGGTGGCCAGGGAAGTAATCCCTGATGTAGTGGTTCTGGAGAACCTAGTAGAATTTTTAAAAAAAGATAAGGCCACAACAGATGGTTTAGCTTCCCTTACCCTGCCATCTGATAGTGGGTATTATCTGACCATAGAGGCCATTGCTAAAGATTTAGGAATCCCTCTTCCTAAAGAAGGGATAAAACTACCACAGCTGAATTGTATCGGCTGTTTATTTCACTGGAAGGTAGTTTGCATGGCACTGAATCAAGCAAGTATAGCAGGTCAGGGAATTTTTATGAGGTCTAGATCTCCTTTTTGGAAAGTTAGATTGCTAGTGGATAGGAGCAGAAAAAATAAGATAGAAAAAACTCTTTGGCAAGCTGCTCAGGTGGAGGCAGCTGGGTTGACCTATCCACGTGAGACTGATGATCCAATGGCTGCTGCAGCCTGGATCTTGTCAGCTCTTGAAAAGGAGAAAAGTGTTCAGAGGACTATCCAAAGAACATCAGAACCCCAAGCAACAACCACTATTAGAAAAATTAAAACTCCTGTTGCACCGAGGACGGTCCAAAGTGCAAAAGTTCAGGTAAAACATGTTAAGGGGGAAGAGGAGTTGAAAGTAGGTACTGGGAAAAAACGTACTTGGGAGTCACAAGGGGTGGAGTCTCAGGCAGGGCCTCAACGAAAACTACAGTGCCCAACCGTTATGGAAGGTGTGCTGGGACAGTTGGTAGTGGACCCTGAAGTAGCCCCCTTAAGAAAATCAAAAAAAAATCAAAGGTTCCTTGGTTATCACAGCCAGAGTGCCTTTGGGGGAGGTACCATCGGCTATTGATTCCCATTATCATTTTAATAGGATCCAACATAAATTCGGTTTACCAAATATGAGTTTAAATTGTATGTTGGAAAGGACCCGTGGGCAGGTGAAACCCCAAGTCCAGATTAAGTTAGAAGCTGCAGTGAATGTTATCTGTGATCCTGAGGATTATCCAACAGATCCACAGCAGGTGGCCCAGCCACTGGCAGTTGGGTGTCACCCTTCAAAGTACCCCAGCCTTACCACAGAAAAGAGACAGCAGCTGAAGGAATTGGTAAATTCACCCCAGGTAGCAGCATTTGGGGAAATTGGTCTGGATCGTTCATATGTTTCAGGATCTGCCCAAATAGAAGAGCAGGATAGGGTATTTGGGGAATTGTTAGAGCTGGCCCCCAAAAATAAGCCCTTGGTTTTACACATTCGTGGGGCTGAAGGCCATCTAATGTCACACGATGTGCTGAGTACCGCTCTATTCAAGGTTCTCGAAGCTACCCACAGCAGTCAGGTGATTCATTTACATTGTTTTACAGGGTTGGAAAGTGACGTTAAGACCTGGTTGAGGTTCCGACCCAATACATTTTTTGGCATCACAGGGTTGTGTAAAGTTTTTACACCGGAAATGAAAAGAGCTGTGGCTGCCATTCCAGTTGAAAGACTGCTGTTGGAAACAGATGCACCCTACTTCCCCATGGGTAGGAGGAAATGGACTACCCCTGAAGTCATTGGAGAGGTGGCCAATGAAGTTGCTTTGGTCAGAGTAGGGGAGTCCCCGAAAAATCTGTTGGAAGCCACTTCTGCGAATGCAAGAGTGGTGTACAACATACAGTAAAATACTACCGGGGAACTCTCTCAGAAGGCTATCTGATGGGGGAGATACTAAGTGCACTGTTAAGTAATTTTCTCTTGAAAGTTTATCTAACGAGAGATCTTGTTTAAATTAGGGTACCAATTTCTTAATGTACAAGTAATTTTCTCTTGAAAGTTTATCTAACGAGAGATCTTGTTTAAATTAGGGTACCAATTTCTTAATGTACAAGTAATTTTCTCTTGAAAGTTTATCTAACGAGAGATCTTGTTTAAATTAGTGTACAAATTTCTTAACGTACAAGTAATTTTCTCTTGAAGGGTTATCCAACAAGAGACCTTGAGTTTTAATACTGAATATTTCTTAAATAATTGGACTGTTAGCAGCGGCCATTTTCAGAATTTGCTGCAGTCTAGATTAATTTGACTCAACTTTTTAACCAACACACTCTCCCGGATTGAAGTTTCAAAATTGCTATAAATTATTTAGAACGGGGAAGAGTGTTGTGAAATTGCATTGACGGTACGGCCGATCACCTTCAACCGGATGGAAGCATCGTGAGGAATCCGGAATTCGCCGAGAACGTACGATAATAAGCGATGAGTTGGCGAAGATTGGTCGAACCGTTCTCTTGTTGAGTGGATTTGAAGCGATAAGATGTATCTTTTCTACTGAGCCAGAAAAAGTGATAGTGTTGTAATTTAAAGAGAACTGAATAGATTATTAAGTGAGTATCCTAAAGTACGAATAACCTATAGACCCAATTGTACTTTACCCCCACTAGGAATTCAGCAGTTTATTATTTTTATTTTATTTTTCAAAGAATGTCAACAAAACCATAACATGTGATCCCTCGTTGTAACGAGCGTGATGAGCTCGTTCCAACGAGGGGTCACATGATATAGTTTTGTTGAAATTTTTTGAAAATTAAAAAAAAAATGTTATTTAAAATAATACATTTTGATATCGTCTGCGTTGGATAAAGGGTTAAATTCTGCTTCTTATCAGTTGTATTTTAATGAACCTAGAGGATGACCATCCGGACCTCAGACCTTCTACAAGCTAACATATTGCGGGGGTAATCTGGTCAGGGTACGTAATGTCTCCATTTAGAAACAGTCCGTACTTTGTTGAAGGATGTTTTACGCTATTAACTTTGTTGGCCTGGTTTGTCCTTTTTCTGCTACATGTAACCGTTTACCTAAAAAGAAGTAGCCGGATGGTTGCACAATTAAGATACGTATACACTACACAAACCGGCTAGACGACATTTTAAAAGGCGAAAAACTATTATTAGCGACAAAGGAGCACAATGTCAAGCTGACTTGGTGGATTTAAAAAGTCTGAGTAAATACAACGATAAGACTAATTATCTTTTAACATGTATCGACGTGTTTTCTAAATACGCTTGGGTGATTCCTTTGAAAAGTAAATTCGGTGAGTCGATTATACAAGCTTTCGCAAAGATTTTCCAGCAAGGTGTGAAAACACTGAAATTACAAACAGAAGAGGGGATAGAGTTTCTCAATCAGAAATTTCGAAAATTTCTAAAAAATAACAACGTAGAATTTTTTACAATTTTTAATGTAGAAACAAAATGTGCTATCATTGTAGAACCGTTCAACAGAACGCTGAAACAAAAAATGTGGAAATATTTTATGAAATATAATACTTTGAGGTGTATCGATATTCTCCAGGATTTAGTGACGTCATACAATCAAACCTACCACCACAGTTCAGGTATGGCCCCGGGGACAGTCACACAACAGAATCAGGAAAGGGTGTGGCAAAACTTATATGGAGACTCCGTTCAGCACAAGAAACTATTCCAAAAAGGGGATCGAATGCGGATCAGTAAAGTTAAAGGGACATTTGAGAAGGGGTACCTCCCTAGCTGGAGTGAGGAATTATTTACTACCGTAAGCGTAAACTGGGGTCACCCCCTTACTTATGAAATAATGGACGACAACGGAGATATATTAAAAGGGGCATTCTTTGCGGAGGAGCTTCAGCGAGTTGAAGAGAAAACAGTTTACAAAATCGAAAGAGTTATCGAAAAGCGTGGAAGGGGCAAGAAGAAACAATTACTGGTGAAATGGTTGGGGAATCTGTCTTCTTTTTATTCGTGGATAAAGCCATCCCAGATCATTAATAAAGGGTGGTCATCACGCATGGCTCGGCATTGTAATAATAACTCTTTGGCCAGCCGCTGATTTGTCTCGGTCCTCATAAGAGAAGGCCATCATTCCCCCTGCACCCCACCCCCTCTTCCCCTCCTCTCCTCCCAGCATTCAGATATAAACTGCTTAATAGTGTCCCTCACTTCCTCTTTTTCAATTTCTTCAATAAGCATTCTTACCCTCTCCCTCGTGTCCCCCTTCAGCCATCTATCCTTTGTTTCTTCACCCCACTTCTGCATTATTCTTCCAGTAAATTTTATTCTATGCGGAATATACTGTGGGCATTCCAAGAGAAAATGTTCCAGGGTCTCCACTACTCCAGAGTGGCACATTTGGCATCCATTTTCCCCATCTCTCCCAATTTTTCCCCGAAGCTCCAGTGATCTTGATCTCAGTTTGAACAGCAGTGACCCTCGAAAGGTGCCATCTAGGTACTTCTCAAAAGCTGGCTTTTCTTTATATTGTAACCCCTGCAGTGATCTTTTCACGCTAACCCCTGCTCGCCAGTTTCGATTGCAATCTTCCATGACTCTCTCTTTGACAAACCTTTTGCCTTCTTTCATTCCTACTTCTATGTTTGTGACCTCTATAGAGTAATTGTCCATTAGTTCCCTCACATGTTTTGACCACCCCGTTTCTATATTAGAATTCCAAATGGTATCGAGCATCAGTTTGCACCACCGGTTGTCAGGCAGGTTTCTCAAGTAGTTAAAGTAACACAGTTTTCCCAAATCTACCCTGTCCTTGATTTTCATCCACCCAAGCTCCCCCCTTACTGCTTCCAAAGCTGCAGCATTACTCGACCCTGTTATCCATCTGCCGGCATCATTCAGAGTACTTTCCAACTTCTTAATAACGGTTTGGTTTAATGGAATCACGTCCGTGCCATACGTTATACTTGGTAAACCCACCCTCTCCCACAGTGTTTTCCCCACAAAGACCTTGTTGAAACTATTTTTCCCTAAAAGTTTTAGTTGGTTCAGAATTCTTTTCCCCTTCAGAATCAGTTTGGCTGAGTAATTTCTGTACACCCCTCTTCCCGTTATATTTATGCTTACCCCTAGATACTCATACTCTCCCGTTTCTCCTACAGTGATTTGTTTGCTTTCCCCTTCGGGGATTGAGAACTCCCCCACTCTCCATCTCTTCGTCATATCTACCTTGCGTCCAACGGGTATTACCTTGCTTTTATTTTCATTTAGTTCGAGCCGCCAAGTGTTCCCATATCTACCAACAATTTCCAGCAGTTTCTCTAGCCCCTGTTCAGTTCTAGACATTAACACCATGTCGTCCGCAAAGAATAAGCCTGGTATCTTTATGTCTCCAACATTTACCCCCTCCGCACTCTGAATTAGTTCGTCCCCTAAATCTTTAACATACAATGCAAACAAAATCGGTGAAAAGATACACCCCTGCTTGAGGCCTATATCCATAGGGACTCGTTTTGTAGTGATACTCCCTAGACTGAGTTGGCTTTGCACATCTGTATACAGTGCTTTCATGATTCCCACAAAGTCACCCCCCAGTCCGATGCCCTCGAGCTTTCGCCACATACCTTCCCTCCACACTCGGTCGTACGCTTTTTTCACATCTAGAAATGCCAGAAACATCTTTTTCTTTTCAGCCTTTGTTGATTCTATCAGTTGGGTGAGTGTAAATAGGTGATCAGTGACTCTTCGTCCTTTCCTGAAACCATTTTGAATTTCTCCTAAAAAACCTTTCTCTTAATAACTTCCTCTAGTCTACCGTATATGACCTTACAGAATACTTTTCCGATGTTACTACTAACTGATATCCCCCTATAGTTATCTAGAACTTCCTTATCCCCCTTTTTGTGTATGAACGACACCTTACTTTCCCTCCACTCTCTGGGGACCTCTTGCTTTCGCAGAGCCAGGTTGAAAAGGTTTGTCAGGACTTCAATAAGTGCCTCCCCTCCATTTTTGAGGAATTCGTTCGGAATTTCATCAGTCCCTCCCGCTTTACCATTTTTTAATTTCGAGAGCACGTTCCGCACTTCTTCTGCCGTTATTTCGCTACATACACGATTGGATAGGTTCTCCTCCACCAGTGTATTTCTTTTTGGTGGGGACCCACTGCCCCATCGCCTATCGTTTATCTTTTCCCAGTGCTTGACTAACTCTGAAGCGATACGGCCTTTATCTTCTGTACTTTCCCCATCCACTTTGATACTCTGCACACTACTTTTCCCCCGTTTATTTACCCAGTTCCAAAATACGTTTGAGCTCGAACCCCCCGTTTTCTTTATTGTTCTGGCAAGACTGCAATTGCGCTCCTTCCTATTATTATTCTTTATCTCATTCACCTTTTTCCGTGCCAGTTCATATTCTCCTTTCGTTAGTCTCGTGTCATTGTTATCCACCCCTTTAAGCTTCCTACTTCTTCTGTAAGCAGCGCATTTTACCTTCCTTTCTTTTATAGCCTTTTTCAGTCCCTCGTTAACCCTGTATCCAAGCTCTCTCGTTGGGACCCTCACCCTTCCTATACACTCCTTCCCTGCCTCTGTTAGGCTATTTACTATGCCATCTGACATACTCTGGACATTTGCATCCCTAGGTATACATTCAAGATTTGGTTTTAGTTTTTCCCGAAACTGCTTCCAGTCGGCTCCTTGTTTTAGTCCCCAAACTTCCTTGAAGGTATTTCTGTCTCTATTCGTCTTTTTGCCCATAATCTTAACTGTTATCAGGTTGTGATCACTACCCAAGTCATTTTTTCCCTCGTCATCTATTTCTACATCTATAACCTCCCTCCATACGCTAATGTCAGTGAGTATATAATCAATTATTGTTTTCTTATCGTTCCTCTCCCAGGTCCATTTACCCTTACATTTCGCATCCCTGTTCAGGATCTTTAAACCAAGCTCTTTTGATAGGTCCAACATCTTCCTCCCATTCGTGTTAATTTTCCTATCACCTCCCTGTATGCCCTCCTCCTTATCCCCGATGTGCCCATTGAAGTCCCCCACTAGGACAATACTGAACCCTCTGCTTCCAAGCTCTGTGATATTCGATCTAAGAGTTGTATATATTGAATCATTCCACTCGGGCTTACTTCCCTCCACTGCTAAGTATACAACACCAACGGCAACACTCCTGCTTCCTAACTTGATTTTTGCCCAGACTATTTCGTTGGATACTGGAATCTGAGTCCTTGCTTCTGTGAGATCTGTAATCAATGAGGGCTGTAATTCCTCTTTAGCGTAGATGCCAACACCCCCACCCCGTTTCTGACCCTCAGTTCGCCCAGCTCCTATCCACACGCAACCCTTCATCTGATCAACCCGCTCATCCCGTCGTATCCACGTCTCACTTAGACCCATTATATCGAAGTCTCCTTCGTTCATCATTGTTGATATTTCGCTTACTTTCTTGTGCAGACCCTGGATGTTGCAGTACCCAAACTTAATGAATCTTTGTTTTTTTGTCATCACTGGCACATTATTATAACCCTGGTATGTCCCTGTATTGTGCATGTTTGTTGTTCTTCCTATGTTCCCAGCATTTGCGCCCCACTGGGTTATCGGCTGTGGTCCCCTACCCCCCTTTTCTCCAAAAAAGGCCCAGCCACCTGTAAAATATTTTGGCCCAACAGGTCTGTACCCATCCTACTTAAATGCAATCCGTCCCGCCCATACAACTCTCCTTGTCTCCAGAATGAATCCCAGTGGTCAATGAAATGTACTCCCAAGTCTTTGCAGTGCTCTTCCAGCTCCTCGTTTAGTGCCATAAACCGCGAGTTCCTCTCATTCCCACCACCCATAACGGGGAGCACCCCTGAAACGATGATCCGAGCATTCCTGCTAAGTAGCTTACTAATTAGGTCCTTGTATGTGTCCACCAAACGAACTGATTTCCTCTCTCTGATGTTATTGGACCCCACATGTAATACCACTACCGGGTCAGGCCCCGACCCAGCTACAATACCGTCCACTCTATCCCTCAGGTCCTCCACTTTAGCCCCCGGAAAGCACAGAACTGTTCTATTTTTACTGTCCGGACCACAGACAACCTTGTCGATCCCCCGAACTATGCTACTTCCCGCAACCACCAACTTACTTTTGGCCCTCGCCCTATTTATCTCCTCTAGTCTCCTATTGTTTACAGCGTCCTCTTCCTCTCCAACAGCCCCACTCGGAATCAATATCGGTATCGGTATCGGTATCTTTGACCTAGGATTACTCCTATCCTTGTCCCTCCGTCTCTTTCCAGGCCCTGAACTACCTGGACTACTCCCCTGGTCTTCCCCCGGATCCCTCCTCCTTTTTCCTGGCCTAGACCCCAAGCTACTATCTGTTGCAACTTCCTCCATCTCCTCCTCTGTCTCTTCCGAATCGAGCACATCAAATCTGTTTCTGGTGCTGCACTCCCCACTGCCTTTGGACTTTACATCCCTATCTACCTGCTTCTCTGGCCCCCCTTTCCTACCACTTTTGGTAGTCCACGCCAAACGCTTTACAGCATTGCTCCGGCCTGGGCCCCCCTCATCTGTCCTACGTACTTTTCTAGCAGCCCCCACCTCATCACCTACCTCATTCACATCAAAGGTTCTACCCCCATGTTTCCTCTTGGAACCACCGACAACCTTCCATCCTTCTCGGAAAGCCACTTTCACAGGCGTAACTCCAGACAGCCCCGCCCTACCAAGTTTTCCCTTCAGCTCAGCAATCTCCCCCTCAAACTTAACAATTGTCTCAAGTAGGCGGAGGATTTCCTGACAGTTTGCACATACCTCTCCATATCCCATCAAGCGACAGTCCCCATACATCATAGAACATTGTTTACAAACTTCAAGCCCAATATCGCCATCGGTGACCCCACCAACCCGGCTCTGACCGACACCCCCAGTGACCTCTGTCTGCACACCAATACTTACCCCGTTGGCACCGTTGACCTGGACCACGATATTACACGTATTTACCTCCATACTTACCTCCGTCTGAACAGACTTGCTCGCCATCATCAAGACAAAATTACGCGATCGGACAGGGAAAACTGTAAACACGCGACAAAAGGCAACACGACGAACCGTTCGACAACTTAGCGCTCACAGTTTTATTTAAGACCTCCTAACTTTGTCCCAGTTACTATACTAAACTAACTCCCCACAAAGTTGAATAAAATAACCTGAAAATGAAATATATATGATTAGTAAACAATAAAAATACTTAATTTCGATTCGTAACCAAGGAGACTTCTTCTGTATACTTGCGGATCGATCACCATCTAGGATCTTGTAATGAAAGACAGTTGGAGTGAAAGGTCGTGACTTTTTTCGGGAGAAAAGTACCTCGTAGTGAAATTATTTATTTTGTCCAAGTAATAATTCTTTATACAATTATTATAGCGAGTATCGTAAATTTAACTGTACAAAACGCAGACAGTCAGGTTTGGACTACTCTTTTGAGTAGTTCGATCGGCTATTTATTACCTAATCCCACAATCAAAACAAGAAAATAATGTTTTACTTACATTTACCGAGCAACAGTTCTATGGATATTTTTCCGGACAATACTCTTACGTCATTTAGGACACGATTATCGCAACCTGTGAACTTGAGTGGGGAGTGGGAAGTTGGTCTTGTTGAAATTCAATATCCCAATACCTGGTTCAACGTCCGCGGAGTAAATAATATAGTAAAATATAAAAACAAATAATATGACCTCATTCTCAATCAGGCAAACACATTGACACCTTGGCTAGCAATCATGGAAACACTGGAATTACCAGCAAGACTCGTCAAGACCATATCAGCTCTGGGCGTCTCTTGCCCTGTTACCTGACTGTCCAGGAGACAGGCAAGAGAGTCCACCTGACCTTGGAGATCGTAGTAGAAGACACCACACCTACTCCCGTGGGTAGAGGTAGTACCTTTCTTGTGAGGAACCCCTCTCACACTGGTCCCCATCCGAAGGAGTCTGGAGGTCCTGAGAAGAAACCGAAGAAGAAAAAGAAGAGCCCATCCACCAAGCGGAGGAGAACGCAACGCCTGGAGGCCTTTTGGAAAAGAAGAAAGAGAAGAGCGAGGAAAGGAAAGAGCCAGAGGCGGCCGCCAGTTCCCCTCCAACGCACAGAGACTTACCCAACCGACTTCCGATTTCTCAGCCGGAACTATTGGATGCGGACAGCCCTGTGAAGACGGAGATGGAATTGTAAGCTGCTATCTCGCCACTTCCCAAACCCCACTCGCCTCTTCATTCAGCACCAGAGAGACTGAACTTGGATATCCTGGAGGACACAATGCGAAAAGAGGCCGAACAGCGCAGAATCGAAAGAGAACAGCAGGATGAAGAAATGAATGAACAATTCGAATAAGTAAAACGGCAATTCCAAGCACATCTGGCAGCCCAAGAGGCAAAACAACAGCAGCCATCACTAGTAACAACCCCAAACACTGCACGGACTAGACCATTTCAACCAGGTCAGTCGGCCAGTAGCCCACAAACAACTCCAACTACTACCACAACTTTGTTATCGACATTGCAGCCTCCTCCTCTCAAGAAGAAGGGCAAAAAAACACAAACGGCGCTAAGATTTTTCTTTCCTTTTCCTCCTTGATGATTGATAAAGCTTTACGTGGAAAATATATTTTTATAATAGCCCTAGATGTTGAAATTCACCTATCAAATCTGTATTGCGAGTGTAATGACTCCATCATCTGTACCTTCACCACCAAGTCCGTAAGCTGTAAATATATAAATAAATATTAGTTAGAACGATATTACTCAATAGGGGGGGCTTGACTAATAATAATAATAGCCCTAGATTCTGAAAGTGTACACTCACCTATCAAATTTCCAGTGGTGTTGTTGTGACATCATCCTCTCCAATTTTCCTCTTTGGGTAGAAGTTGGTTAGTCCCGTCTTTGTCTGGCTGTACGTCATCACATCATGGTTGTTCATAAGGAAGCCTCTATTCACCCCGCTGCCGCTTTCTTTTGACTTCAACACCTGAAGATATTTCTCTCTATCCACTTTGTTATGCTTTTTACTTATTCCTTTACAGCTGGCTTTGTCTTTTTCTCCGAAACAGTAATACGTTTTGCTACATAGGGCTATGATTCCCTGGCCTTCATACTCCTTTTTAAATAATCCTGGACGGCGCGTGTCATAACTCTTCCTTTCTGAACAGCAGGCCTGTGGGACCCACGCCTCTCCGGACACATTTGAACATACAAAGGCCTGTGTATGCGCGTCGCAAGCTTCCGCTGGGAACCATTTATGCCAATTTTCGTAGAATTCCAACTTCTTCTCAGGCTTCAACACTCTCTCAAAGTCCGAATCTGAAATACCCATGTAGGAGCTCTCCGTATCCATCTGACAATATACGAAATCTTTCCTGTCCACATAAACATCCAAGAAATCGTAGTAAAACTCGAGCATTTTTAATTTGGTAAGCTGGTAGACAAAGTACCCAATGTTTAAAGGCAAGTTTAACCGAATCCGCTTTTTGTTACGCTCAACTTCATGGAGGTCATCCTCCAATACGCTAAATGCACGAAATGAGGGGTCATTTAGTTGTGTTGCGACTTTCTGTGTTCTGCAGTACACGACATCACGCTGCTTCTCTTTGTTCAGGGTAACTTTTCTATACCCAGTATTGCCAATCAGCTTCATTGTTTCCGCGACAATGACCTTATCAGGGTCTTTGTCTCCGTCCCTCCGAGCATCAGAAACGAGGTCGGCGAATTTCCTGAAGCAGGCTTTGGGCTGATATTGGACAATTTGGTATATTTTAGTTACCCTGAGTCCGTGCTTCAAACCACTTGAGTAATCTTCTCTCCCTTGTAACTTCCGATTAAACTTCTGGGTGTTGACATGATCTTATTTTCTTCTGCGTAGCTTTTCATGTGGGACCGATATCTTCTCTTGAAATGGTTGTATTTTTAAAAATAGGACACATTTCACTCACGCGCTCCCGTAACTCATCTGGGACGTGGATGTCACATTCGACGAGTCCGAAAAGTTGTTCCGAAATCACCTGCTCAAGGACCTTTCCTCCTGTCATTCTGCCGTAAAAGTCAAATTTAGGTAGTGTGGTTAAAAGCCCTTAGTTCAAGATCCGACTTTTTCATCTTCAGCCACTCGCACTCCCACAGTTCCACTTGCTCATAGCGAAGTGTGTTTTTGATATATTGTGAGTTTTCCGTGGTTTTATAATACAGGTCGTCCATATCTTGGTGGGAAATTTTGTTTACTTCAATCGGCTGACCATTCTTATCTCCACTCAGGGCACACCCATGCCAGTGGTGGTAGCAGCCATAAAACTTGTAAACGGTACCAGTTCCTGGTACTGTTCCCCGATTCCAGCCATCAACTGGTAAACGCAGCCTTCAAAGTTATTTTTCCGGTCCAATGAATTGGTTCTGGATGTTAACGCGATCCCTCGCAGCTACGAACTCTAACCATTCATATGCCATCCGACCGTCCACATTCGTTCGTCGCGGCTTAAAGTCGTTTTCTGTCCGTCTCCTGATGTACGCTCCGGTTGGCATGTCCTGAGAGAGAGCCCACAAATACAAGGCATTCGCGTCAAATCAAACACACGCCGCCACAAACCTTTGAATCGCCGTCCACTTGCCTTATTGGGGTTACACCTGCTTCTTGGTAGAGTTTGAAAACAATGAAAGGGCCTCCCACAATGTTCTTTGTTATAGGATGGTAGAGGTCGCTGTTTTATCGTTAAATAATGAGAAGAATGTCCCTTCCTCCACTGTGCTGAACATGTATTTGAGTGCTAATCCGGGCACTGAAACTCCGTCTTTGAACATGTCGATATGTCGCTCTTTGTAGAAATCAAATTGTTTATCGACAGCCTCCAAGAATGGTACAACATCGAGATTATTATACCATTCAACAAAGTCACAAAATGTCGACATGTTCTTCTCTTTCCATATTTGTTTGCAGTACTCGTAATCCTCGTCCAAAATATTATTTCCTTTTAATTCGCTGTAAAAGGCGTCGTGTGGTGGTAAGTGGTCTACATCCAGTTTAGATAGCCCGTCGACCCATTCGGCTGGAAACTGTCCTTTAAGGGCGCTAGCACCATAAGCTTTTATGTATTTATCATAGCTAAACCAGAAATCCCATGATATCCAAAAACTTCAAATCGGGTGTTGCTATACATCGAAAACTATTGCCATTCTTGATGTTGAAATTAATTGACGATTTATCCACAAGATAGCCTACCAGTTCCCGCTTCATTAAATTTATATCGTAATGGCTGCTATTGAAGCCCAGAACTGGCAGCTCGCGGTGAAAGCAATCAATTTTTTTCTTTTAGAAGCTCCAATGGGTGATTAGACTTTCCCGATTCAAGAAGTAAAGCTGGATATATGAGGTTGTTTAACTGTTCGTATGTTTTGCTATGATTCAATGTCATTTTCATGCGAGCAGCGTTCGAAATTTCCAACAAATAGTCCGTCATCTGGCCGACGAGCTCCTTTGTACAACCTTTCGTGATAACGCACTTCGGTTCTGTAAAATCTGGGACATTAGGCCCTACTGCACAGTGACACGCTGAGGGGGACGTGTCGAGCTTTCCATGTTCTTTTGTCGGTATCTTGTCGCAAGTCATCTTTGGTAAAGTAGGATTCAAAGTCGTAAGTAGCTCTATATTCGTGATATCTCTAATCTTCGGGTACGATGATTCCCTCCTCCTCCCGTTTTTCGAATATTAATTTTGCTGGGTGGAAATTTCCACCTGCAAAATCGAACACAACTCCGCCTAAAGTTGCGTGTTTTCTCGTGGTGTATAAGCTCCCAGCAGTCTTTCTACAACTTGTAACATTTCCGACACTTGTGAGATGTTGTGTAATTCTTAATGTCCTTGATAAAACTGAAGTGATTCTGGAACAGGTTTACGAAGATGTTTTCGCTGTAATGTCCGAGTGAACGCTGAACTGGAGTCGCTGATATTTCCTCCGGTTGTTGTTGTCGACCATCCTTTGAGGAGCCTAACTGATATACAGTAATATCCACTTTAAATAACTCCTCCACTTCTGGTAGCTCTGACAATGTCACACCTTTGAATTTTTCCGTTGACACCGATGAAAACATTTTGAAGTATCGTTCAGTTTTCCTTTCGATATACTCGGTGGCTGGTTCACTCCACAATGCCAGACAGCAGCGAAATAAACACAAATTGTGCGATAGTTACTCTGTAAGGCATTAATGGACGGATTGTTCAGAATATTGTCTGGCATATTCATTGGAGCGCAACCTATGGTCCGCAATTTTATTGACGTAAAAAGTAATGTCTGTGATCCTTTCTACATTCCACTTTGTTGTTGGACGACGTAATCTGAGCTCTTCTGCGAAATCCAAGTCTTTAATCGTTTCTAAAAACCGGCGAAAGTCATTTTCGTTCGTGACCATTGATGGTTTGTCCAGCGCACGAGCGTTATTTGCAGAAGGGTGAAAAAATCGTAACTCACCAGTTTCTGCGTGCCTCAGAACGAATCCAACACTCAAATTGATTTTAAACTTCCTTTGCTGCGCCTTGAAAATCACATCCGCTGATCCCTCACTTAGTACACTGACGTCAGCACCGCGAAAATTGAACAAGCCATGAACAGCTCGATCGGTGATAGGGTGGGTACAAATGGCGCCCCAATTGTTTTTGTATAAATCCAGAATTTTGGACGTTTCCTCTTCTTCTAATAATGCCTCGTCGAACTCTTCAGGGTCAATATCCCGGATTCTTGGTGTTGGTCTCGGTATTTTCGCCGGTTTCACTGCTGTGGCGGATGTGGATTTTCTTGGTGGGCAGTGGTCCTGTGTCGATTGAAGTGCAGCAATTGTTGAAATAGCTCTCCACAGGTATGGCAGATGTAAGAGGACCGGCAGCTTTTATTGTGGTGCTCCAAATCTTCTTTTCTGAAATACGCCTTGTGACAATGTTCACACTGATGTTTTTTCGCCGATTCTCTTCCGTCGATGGGGTTTTGTTCGAATTTGTGGCGATTTCTGTTGAATACTGCTAAAAATGTTTTGTCACAATAATGACAAGCAGACACGTCGTCATTCTGGTGTTGTTTCTGGTGCCTCTCCAGGTTATCTTTTCTTCCAAAAGCCCTAGCACACACTTGACATGTGTACATCTCTTTTTCCTGATGCTCTGTTCTCTCGTGACGTTTCCTAGCATAAACTGTCGAAAATGCCTTGTCACAAACGGTACATGCAATTCTTTCCATTTTTTTACTTTGAGATTTGCGTCTTCACTGTTGAGAATTTAAAATTAAAATGACTGGATTTGATAGATTTTCGAATATTCCCAAATAACTTCCTGCGCTCTGATTGGCTGAGCAATCACAAAGGAGGCGTGGGTTTCTATTAACAGTAAGGTGATTCGAGCCTGAGGGTGTTTTGATAAGGAATTACCGTTTCACCTAGGTCAGAACAATAGGCATCGTTCTTATAGTTACACAGCTGTATAAACATTGGATGACATTATTTTTATTAATACAATACACCTCTAGACTTTGTGTCTCGCCGATTGTTTTCCAAAAACCTGTTTTGGAGTATAATTATCCGTTTGAATACTTTAAAACTTTTTGTTGGTATTGAAATTAATTTGATAAATACTTTGAAACTTTTTATTTGTATTTATAAATACTTTAAATGATCATACGTCATTTAATTCCCTTAAACTTATGTAACGAAAATTATTAATATATTAAATGTACATTTAGTTCCTTTAAAAATTCTTTAACGAAAATTAACATCTTCTTACGCCATTTAAATGTTTTAAAATTATTTAATTAACGAAAATTAGCAGCTTGTTACTCCATTTAAATTTAATTTAAAAATTCTTTAACAAAAATTATTAATATATTACGTCAAGTTTTAGGGGGACTACGTCATAGCAATTAAAATTTAAAAGAGGGGGTTACTCCATCATAGCACTGTTCGGCATTAAGAGGGTGAGGGAGGAGGTATGACGTCTTAGCAATTAAAATAAATATTAAAAATATGCCACGTCATAGCAATTAAAGTTATTAAAATTAAAAAATTAAATTTTAAAAAAATTTCACCACACCATTGTCTCCTTCGCCCCTCCCCCAAACCTCTTTCGACTCCCCTTGCTGGAGGAGGTTAACCTCATCCGGCACCTCCTCCAGTGAATCCACATTGAAAACCGCATTCCCTACTACTTGTATGAATATCTTTAATTTAACCATCTCATGACTTCCGTGTGTTTTCCAAGGATTTTATTTCATGTTGATCCCTTTCAATGTCGTGCACATGTATGTTTTCTCTGGTTCCTTGGAGAAAAAAATAAATCTGATTCCTGTATGAATATCTTTATTTTAACCTTCTCATATCTTAGTGTGTTTTCCAAAGATTTTATTTTATGTTGAACACTTTTAACGATGTGCACATATGTTTTTTTCTGGTTTCTTGGAAACATTTATCTCATCCCTGTATGAATGTCTTTAATTTAACCCTCTCATGACCTCAATGTAGATTTCAAAGATTTTATTGATGCCTTTTAAAATCCTCTTTTTATAAGTCACTTGCAATAATGCTTAGATTTCTTGCTTGGAACTTACTTTAGTGATGCAGATTCACTTTTTTCAAAGAAACTCAGCAAGTCCAAATTTGGGCTCCCAAATTTAGGCTAACTCACAATTTCTATTTTCAGATCAAATGGGCAGATGTGAGCCAAATTTGTCATGTAGTATATTACTGGGTCATAACATCATAAGTATTTCACTTATGCCAGACATTTGTTTGGGGATAAGGTGGGAAGGGGGGGGGGGGGGGTAGAGAGAACCACAGTTGTTGAAAACAAAATAAAAAGTTCTTTTTTAATACTTCACAGAATACAGCTTGCTAGAAAGCTTTCCTAGGACCAGCAGAAATGAATGGCCAAAAGAGTTAGTTGCCTTTGATTTTTTTTTTCAAAACACACCCACCACTGACCATATCGCTCACTACTTTCCTGGCATCCACCCTCCTTGCCTTTCCTCTTGCCGACACCCTCTCGTTATCCTCTTCTTCAGACCCCCACTGTAAAGACCGTTCAGTTTTCCGTCCTTTAACCCCTCTCAGACTTCCTGCTTCCCCTTCTCTATAGACTCTCCTGTTAATTACCCCTCATCCTCGACATCAAAGGTCTTCGCCTTACTACACCCTACCCTTCTCTTCAAGGTGTCAATCACTTTCCATCCCCCATCATACGCTACCTTCATCAGGGTAACCACTGTAAACCCCGCCTCATCTAACGTCTCCCTCAACTGCATCATCCCCCCCCCCCCCCCAAAAATTTACAAATGCTACCAACAACCTCAAAGTCTCCTGACAGCACAGACCCCCTGCCAATCCATTCCACAGCCGTCCTGGTAAGACCATATCCCGCACAGCCCACACGCCTATACCCCCAAATCACCTGCACCTGTACCCCAAGATACAACGAGATGCTAAGTCGTTATAACGAGACGTTTTCTCGTTATAATGATAGCCGTTTCACGTTATAATGAGATGTCTTCTCGTTATAACAAAGAAGTATCTTGTTATAAAGAGATAACAAAAATAATCCCTATGTCTCAACTCAGTCACAGTACAATGCACATCTCTGTGCAACCGAAAAAGTCGGTGAGTAGTATGTCAGGGGCTTTTGAGGGAAAGGTTGGATGACCCCGGTGGATGACCCCGGAAGTGACGTCATGTCACGTGACCCAGTGGCGCCATGTTGTGTTGTCATGGTAACCCGCGTAAGCGGCCATCTTGTGGCATCATCTCCATAGTGATACGTGGTGTGAGTGCGCATGCGCAGCACGTGCGCAGCACGTGTTGTTAAGGCGAATTTTGAGGTTATGAGGACCATTAAAAATCCCTCAATGAGGCATAATTTACTACGACTCTTAGCCTCATTTCAGTATTTAACAGGTATATCCTATGGAATCCCATTTTGGAAAACGCCTGTGACTGTGGAATCCCTTTTTGTCGTATGAGGCCATGAGGGCCCGGCTATGTAAAAGCCTTCAATGAGTCCTCATTTATTATCCCTCATAGCCTCATTGAATTTTGAGGTTATGAGGACCATTAAAAATCCCTCAATGAGGCATAATTTACTACGACTCTTAGCCTCATTTCAGTATTTGAGGATACCTATCGAGGATACCTATCGAGGATACCTTTTATAGGATACTTATCTGAGGATACTATATAGGCTGTACATATCCCTATAGGTCTCTTGCTGGCCCTTAGTACTATTAATCCACCTGATGCTTTATGTTATCCTATGACTGGTATAGGTAGTATGCAATGCTAGGCATAGGGGTGTTGTGGGTAGGGGTACTGCCTGGTAGTTTAGAACGGCACTATAGTATGGCGGTATATACACCTATAGGCCCCTGTTAGTGCTTGGTACTGTTAACCAACTGATTGCTTTGTTTTATTATATGGCTGGTGCATGTAGTACGTTAAAAAAACCTATATCAATGGCAATTTCCCCAGCACCCCAATTTCGGCACCCCTTTTTTGAAAAGCATATGGCCTTCGGGGCACCTTTTTTCTGAAATGAGGATAAGAGTCGTATTAAAAATCCATCATTGAGGGATTTTTAATACGACTCTTATCCTCATTTCAGAAAAAGGGGTGCCGAAGGCCATATGTTTTTCAAAAAAGGGGTGCCGAAATTGGGGTGCCTTCTGGAGAATCCCTTTTTTGTCAAATGAGGATAAGAGTCGTAGTAAATTAGACCTCATTTGACAAAAAAGGGATTCTCCAGAAGGCACCCCAATTTCAACACCCCTTTTTTGAAAAACATATGGCCTTCGGCACCCCTTTTTCTGAAATGAGGATAAGAGTCGTATTAAAAATCCCTCAATGAGGGATTTTTAATACAACTCTTATCCTCATTTCAGAAAAAAGGGGTGCCGAAGGCCATATGCTTTTCAAAAAAAGGGGTGCCGAAATTGGGGTGCCGGGGAAATTGCCATTGATATAGGTTTTTTATTATACAGAAGGGAGATAACTCTGTACGATTAAGTACAGGTTATGGGAAATCAAGCAATCTGATTGGTTAATTATAATTTATATAAATGATCTAGATAAATGAAACAACAAGAGTACTCGAAATAAGGTAGGATCTACTGGTATTACGTACCACCTTACCAGTAACAGGATGATACAAAGCATTTGGTAGGTTAATACTATCAACGGTTAGGATGGGATCTATAGGGGAATGTACCAACCATACTCTGCTGCCGTTCTGTATTACCAGGCATTAACACCACCCCAGAATACCGCTCAATAATATGAAGCACCTGGTGGATCAGTAGTACCAAGGGCCAGCAAGAGACCTACAGGGATATGTACAGCCTATGCAATACTATCGTTCTAAACTACCAAGCATTACCCCCACCCCCACAAAATCACTAGGTCTACCATAACATACTACATATACCAGCCATATAATAAAACAAAGCAATCGGTTGGTTAATAGTACCAAGCACTAACAGGGGCCTATAGGTGTATATACCGCCATACTATAGTACCGTTCTAAACTACCAGGCAGTACCCCTACCCACAATACCCCTATGCCTAGCATTGCATACTACCTATACCAGTCATAGGATAACATAAAGCATCAGGTGGATTAATAGTACTAAGGGCCAGCAAGAGACCTATAGGGATATGTACAGCCTATATAGTGTCCTCAGATAATTATCCTATAAAAGGTATCCTCGATAGGTATCCTCAAATACTGAAATGAGGCTAAGAGTCGTAGTAAATTATGCCTCATTGAGGAATTTTTAATGGTCCTCATAACCTCAAAATTCAATGAGGCTATGAGGGATAAGAAATGAGGACTCGTTGAGGGCTTTTACATAGCCCTCATTGCCTCATACGACAAAAAAGGGATTCCACAGTCACAGGCGTTTTCCAAAATGGGATTCCATAGGATATACCTGTTAAATACTGAAATGAGGCTAAGAGTCGTAGTAAATTATGCCTCATTGTGGGATTTTTAATGGTCCTTATAACCTCAAAATTCAATGAGGCTATAAGGCATAAGAAATGAGGACTCATTGAGGGCTTTTAAATAGCCCCTCACGGCCTCATACGACAATAAAGGGATTCCATAGCCACGGATGTTTTGCAAAAAATGGGATTTCATGGGATATGGCCATTGGATATAGTCTTTTATTATACAGAAGGGAGATAACTCTGTATACAGATTATGGGAAATCAAACAATCTGATTGGTTATAAATGATCTAAATAAATGAAACAATAAGAGTACTTAGAATAGGGTCAGAACTAACAAGAATAGACCAAAATAGCTAAATATAGCAATAATAAGGTAAACTGTTCCAGTTGATAGGCTCTTCTACACTACTGGAGTATACTCCAGAACAAAGGAACACGACCAGATAGACGAAAACTATTGCTTATATAGATAGAAGCAGAGAATTCTGAAAGAATTCGAAATAATAAAAGTTGTGGAGGATTTTGGTGATTTGGAGGGATTGTCGGGTTGTTTGTGGTAATTAGATTTACTCTTCTACAAAGGAACATACCCTCAAAACATACCCCGTCCTATTGCAGAAAAACTGGGTAACATAGCAACCACGTGCTACCATAGAAACCAAGATGACGGCCTCCAGTACACAAAATGGACGACGGAAACACGTATCACCTTAACAACACGTGCTGCGCATGCGCACTCACACCACGTATCACTATGGAGATGACGTCACAAGATGGCCGCTCACGCGGGTTACCATGACAACACAACATGGCGCCACTAGGTCACGTGACATGACGTCACTTCCAGGGTCATCCACCGGGGTCATCCAACCTTTCCCTCAAAAGCCCCTGACATACTACTTCGGTGTTTTGTTATTACATCCACATCTGAAACTGACACCGAATTATCTTTGCTGCGGCTAGCTCTAAACATACTAAACACATTGATCAGTAATTTCAATAATCTTGGATGGGTGACCGTCTGAGCGATCGATTCGGACTCCCGCGTTGTGTCCTTGGGCAGGGCACTTAACCCCGATTGTCCACATGGGGGCACGATGGTGCCGTGTACTAAGGCGTTCTGCATGTTGATGGTACGCATGTCTTCAACCAATCTAACCCTGCCTGTGCTTCAGTGCGTAGTTACTATGATGGGGAGCTGGCAGCTGCTCGTCGTTGCTCGGTGGTTCTCACCGGAACTCCGGCTTCCCCACCCGTAAAATTGTCATGGTCATGATTAGCCATTGTGCATAAGTATATGACCTTAAAACACCAATAAATAAATAAATAAATAAATAAATAAATAAATAAATAAATAAATAAATAAATAAATAAATAAATACTGAATCAAACAGAACACCCAAAGGGTAACCTATCTTTGGGGTGTTGTGTTTGATAATTAAAATTAGTGATATGTTTTAGTTTGGATGATTCAGTATTTAATTACACGTTATATTCAGTATCAAATGAGCCAGGATAACTTTTCAATAGTTATATAACCCATGGTAAGTACCCCATGATACCTTGAGTATCTTTTTAACCCTTTACCTAACATGAAAAGCAGACAACACTTGCAAAAAAATTCTTGTTTAACTAATTGTTTTAATTTTTTGTCTCAAAAACATAGGTTTTGACCCCTCGTTGGAACGAGCCCGACGAGCTCGTTCCAAAGAGGAGTCATAACCTATGTTTTTGAGATAAAAAATGAAAAAAAATAATGAATATTAATTGTCGATTTTTGAGAATAGCACTGGCCGGTTGTGACCGTTACGTTGGGTAAAGGGTTAATTGATTCTTTAATGTGTGCTACAGATTTTCATATAATCCCCCCCCCACCCACCCCCCCCCCCCCCCCCAAAAAAAAATGTACAGTGGACCCATTGCGGCCACTGCATTTTGACCAACAGAGAAAATTCAAATTATGTGAATTCCATAATGGGATTCTCACAAAGCTTAGTATTGGTCTATCCCATGTGATACAAGTTAGCCCCAAAATTAATTGAATCGCATCAGCTGAAAAATAGATCGCGTAGCTTATTAAAATGGGCACAATGCAGAGACATTTCATCACGCATCAGCTGAAAAGTAGATCGCGTAACTTATTAAAATGTGCACAATGCGGAGACTTTTCATCACCCATGCCCTTTAATGATTTATTGATTTGATTGATTGATTGATTGTTTGATTGATTACCACCCGGTATGGCCCGCGTTGTGTCCTTGGGCAAGGCACTTTATCCCAGTTGCCACCATGGGGGCACGATAACGCCGTGAACTAAAGAGTACTGCACATCGACGGTGCATTTGTCTTCAACTGCTGTAACTTTGCTCAAGCATAGCTTGAACAGAGCTAGAATGTTGAGGAGCTGACAGTTGCTTGTCGATGCTCGGTGGTTCTCTTCGGGTAGCCTACTCCGGCTTCCACCACCCGTAAAACTGTCACGGTCACAGTTAGCCATTGTGCTTAAATATGTGACCTTAAACACCAATAAATAAACTAGAGAATTGTAATTTGTTGGACAAATTACGGGCTTTCCCAACTTTTTAATGTGAAAAGGCAAACTGTATTGTACACAAAACTATCGATCAATTTTAAAAACAGATAATTTAGTGGAAATCAAAGTTTTTGTGATGCTGCTAGTTTTTATGCAGCCAAAAAAGATATTTGAGATACAGCAGGACACCAAAACATTTAACACAAAATTTGCTCTTCAATAATTACAGAATATTTGGCGATGTGTACTAAGGGTACTTTGAGGGAGCACTTGTCTTCAACCAATGCTAACCCTCCTTTTGTGGAGTTAGTATGTCGGGGAGTCTGAGTCGCTTGCCATTGCTCAGTGGTTCTCTCCAGGTACTCAATGGGGGTGGGGGTGGGTGGGGTGGGAGACCCCCCTCCCCTCTCCCATACCCCCATTTGGCATTTCCTCCTGAGATTCAACTTTTTCGGGCTAAAAGAGTTCACCCCCCCCCCCCCACACCCCCTGAAAAATAGCCCTGTACGCCTATGCAATGAATACCTGGGCTTGAATAAATACCTATATTATGGTCATGATATAGCTGAAGATGCTGAAAGTGACCTTAAATATCAATAATTAATTTATTCTCTATCATTCTATCTGTTGGTGAATGTGTGGGATTTGTCAACAAACGAGGGTAAGCTTCCTACTCCATGATTTCACAATTTTTCCAACATATCTGCTTCAGATACAATGAAATACATGTAATATGAGTTACTGTCACACACAAATTAGTTGTTTATTTGATACGGTTTAAATCATCTAGAGAGCTAGTATACACAGTGATGGGTACAGTTCAAGTCAAAATGAGTTGATTAAAGGGATGTTGAACAGCTTGTTAATATTTCTTGCATGACATTACTACTTTGCTATTTATTGACAGAAGGATTTCACAGAGGGTTTCCCTGACGGTATTTATTTATTGGTGTTTACGGTCACATACTTATCCACAATGACTAATCGTGACCGTGACAGTTTTACGGGTGGGGGAAGTCGGAGGACCCAGAGAGAACCACCGAGCATCGACGAGCAACTGTCAGCCCAACATTCTAATTATGTTTAAGCTCCGCTGAAGCAGGGTACCAGCGGTTGAAGACATGTGCACCATTGACATGCAGAACGCCTTAGTACATGGCATCATTCTGCCCTCATGTTGGCAACCGGGATAAAGTGCCTTGCCCAAGGACATTAGGTGGGTCGTCCCAGACAGGGATCAAACTCGGGACCTCTATCATAGAAGTCAAACAGTCTATCACTGAGAAAATGTGCTTTCTTTCCTGGCGGTATTCATATTTGTACGGCCAAACTGGGGTTGGATAACACGGAACACCAAAACATATAACACAAAATTTGTTCCCCCTTGATTTTTGAAAGCAGTTATGGAAAGCTCAAAGAACTCTTTCCTTTTTGTTTTTGGACAAGTGAGTATTCACTCGGTCATTTTTTGCAGACAGTGCTATTTTTAAGTGACCAAAGCACATGTTTCATTAAGTCCCTGAACATAACTAAAGTCGGATTTATTGATTAAACATCTCTGCATATAGCAAAGCAAAGTGTCTCAAATTAACCCATTCCAAAATGATAGTAGAGAGTAACCAAAGTTGGATAATTTAGGTATTTCGAAATGGTACTCTTATTCTCGCTCTCATTGTGCTTGAGAGTTAAATCTGAGATTGAAAAGATATACCAATCTTACTCAGGGAAGGTGAGTACAGAAAAGTACGAAATTAATCAGAAAATGAATTTTGAACTGGTACTGGATTTATTTATTTATTTATTTATTTATTTATTTATTTATTTATTTATTTATTTATTAGGGTTTAACGACACATTAACAGCCGAGGTCATATTATGTCGGTGACAGTTGTATGGGTGGCGCAAGCCGGAGTACCCAGAGAGAACCACCGAGCAATGACGAGCAGCTGCCAGCTCCCCAACATAGTGCCTCCGCACTGTAGCACAGGCAGGGTTAGATTGGTTGAAGATATGCGCACCATCGACGTGCAGTATGGCTTAGCACACAGCGTCTAGACCAGTGAAGGCAGATGCACGAAATCTTCAGAAGTTGTTCTACTATCCCTGCTCGACAGAACAGTATCTTTGTCAAGTGGCGTGACCGCGTGGGAACAACGTAGGTCGCGTGGAAACTGCGGGGACGATTCGTCCCTACTCTATTCCCAATGAAATGCCGTTTCCATTCACTATTTACCTATCACAGGTCGAGTTTGGCATTATTTCTGTCTATTTGATGAACTGTCCAGCTTTAAATATTCGCACATTCATATGGGACAGAAAGTTTTGAGTCAAACTGCTTATGTTAGACCGTTCCGGCAGAAACTAACAACTCGATCCGGTGGAGAATCTATTTATTTATTTATTGGTGGTTAAGGTCAAATATTTATGCACACTGGCTAATCATGACCGCAACAGTTTTACGGGTGGAGGAAGCCGGAGTACCCGGAGAGAACCACCGAGCAACGGCGAGAAACTGTCAGCTCCCCAACATACGAACTCCACACAAGCAAGGTTAGCACTGGTTGAAGACAAGTGCACGATCGACGTGCAGTACGCCTTAGTACACAACACCACCGTGTTGCCACGCGGGCAGTGGAGATGAAGTGTCTTGCCCAAGGACACAACGCGGTTGCCGCAGGTGGGATTATCCGGTGGAGAAAAAGCCGTCATCTGGCTAATTTAACATTCGAATAGAACAGTGACAATGTCGGATATACTCCAATTATGTCCCGACCATGCAAGGCAGCAACTTGAAATTCTCAGAATGTTTTCTACTGTCCCTGCCCGACAGTTTAGTATCTTTGTCAAGTGCGGCGCGTGGAAATACCGTGAATCAGGTGGAAACCGAGGGCACGATTCGTCCCTACTTTATTCTCAATTCAACGACTTTTCCATTCATTATTTACCTGTCACCGGCTGAGGTAGGCATTATATCTGTCTATTTGATGAACTTTTCAACCTCAACTATTTGCGGCTTCATGTAGCACCACCGAAAGGCCACTGCAGGGTTACCAATACATTCAGGGATTGATTTTACGAAAATAACAAGTATTCCGACTATATCCACATGGGAACTCCTAAATATGCCAAGGGTTAAACTATTGATAATAACGTATAAAACAGAAGTTGCCATGCTATGCTTGCTGCATGCAGGAATAGAAAACATTCAGCGCTCAATGAATTAGAAAAGGAGTAAATTGTCACTTAAACCTACGGAATTCTGAAAAAAATTAGAGTTTTTTTTCGACGGCACCAATTTTTATGCATTTGAGACGGATGGAGTTAAACTTTACAGCAACCTTATAACAGAAAATATTCTTGGAATTGAACTGTGAATCTGAATTTCGAAAGCATTTTCGGATATTCTATTCCAAACTACCACTGCACGCTTATCAATATTCAGTGATTTTATGAAAATATCAATTATTCCGACCGTACCCATATGGGCAGTCTCGAATCTGCCAACGGTTAAACTTTTAATAATGACATATAAAACAAAAGTTGTCATACTATGACTGCTGCATATAACCACAGAAAACGTTCAGCACTCAATCAATTAGGAATGGAGTAAATCGTCACTTAAACTTACCAAATTCTGAAAAACGATAGTTTTTTTTGGACTGCACCTATCTTTACAGAACGAGCATAGGGTTGAATTTTACAACTAGACTTACAACAGCAAATATGCTCGGTAGGCAATTGTAAATACGAACATTTAAATCATTTTTCGATATTCCTTTCGAAAATGGAAGAAAAGTGAGCTCCAAATTAGCCAATTTTATGAAGAATTTTAGGGCACTCAAATTCAAGGCCAGAAAACTGGGTGAAGGTTAAAACTTGAATAAAATATATAACAGCAAAATTGTTCTTGGATGAAGGCCCAATCCTCTCATGGAAAAGGTTTTGAGACAATATGGCTCCAGTGCTGAGAAGGTGCATGTGAACGTTGGCGAAAATAACAATTATTCCGACAGTACCCTTAGGGGAAGTCTCAAATCTGCCAAGGGTTAAACTTTTAATAATAACATATAGAACAAAATTTGTCATACTCTGACTGCTCAAGCTATTAGGAATGAAGTAAATCGCTACCTAAAGTTACCAAATTCTGAAAAATTGGAGTTTTTTTGGAAGGTACCTACTTTTTTATGCAACCAGAATGGGATAGGGTTAAACTTTACAACCAAACTTACAACAGCAGATATGCTCGGTAGTCAATTGTGAACGTACATGAAAAGTTTTTGAACTTAACCCTTTCCAAAATGATAGAAAAAAGCAACTAAAGATGGCTAATTTTGGCATTTTCAAACGGTACTCTTATTCTCGCCCTCATTGTGCGTGAGGGTTAAATCTGAGATTATGAAGTAAACAGTAACTTTCTTCCACAATCATTGTTGCATCTAGCCATATTAAAATAATTGTTACAACTACTTTGTAATTAGAGAAATTTGCCCTTGAAGTTGGCGAAAATAACAATTATTCCGACAGTACCCTTATGGGAAGTCTCAAATCTTCCAAGGGTTAAACTTTTAATAATAACATATAGAACAAAATTTGTCATACTTTGACTGTTGCAAGCAGCTACAGAAAACATGCAGAGCTCCAGCAATTAAAAATGGAGTAAATCGCCACCTAAACTTATCAAATTCTGAAAAAATTGAAGTTTTTTTGGACGGTACCTACTTTTATGTAACCAGAATGGGATAGGGTTAAACTTTACAACCAAACTTACAACAGCAAATATGCTCGGTAATCAATTGTGAATACGTACATGAAAAGTGTTTGAAATTAACCATCTCCAAAATGATAGAAAAAGCAACCAAAGTTGCTAATTTTGGGATTTTCAAATGGTACTCTTATCCTCGCCCTCATTGTGCTTGAGTGTTAAATCTGATATTAAAAATTAAACAGTAACTTTATTGCGCAATCATTGTTACATCTATCCAAACCAAAATAATTGCTACAACAACCTTGTTATTAGAGAAATTTGCCCTTGAAGTTGGTCAATTTTGAAGAAAAAATCTATATTCATGTCATTTTTGGCCAGTGAGGGTTAATTTTGAAAGATTTGAGTGGTAATTGGGGTGTATAATATTATGCTGTAAATGTGTGGAAAATTTGAGCGAAATAACTGTAAACAATTTTGAGACATTCGAAAAATGGTGAAATTTTGAAGGTTTTGGCAGAATATTTTGAAATTACGCGTTTTCACAGATATGACGATACCGCATTTCACTAGATTTTATGACATTACATAAGTGTGCCAAATTTGGTCAAAATCGTACAACTTGTTTTCGAGCAGTTCAACAGACAAAATTCAGGGAGGAAAAAAAAAATAAAAATAAAAAATAGAGAAGAAAAATTTTGAAAAAGAAGAATAACAATAGTCTTTCCCAAACTGGGTTTGGGAAAGCCTAATAAATTGATTGATTACCAACAGGTTGTGTGCCATTGAGAAATGAACGCAACAATCGTCGCGTGTTGAGTCATGAACTTTTATGGGAATCTTCATGCAGCGGACCTGTGTGAACGCAGAGGGTGTCCAAATAAGTATTGAATCTCACCTTTTTTGGACTTCTGAATGTAGCTTTTTTGGCAAGAGCAAACAAGAAAATTTTGGGTTGCATATTTGTTTGCATGGCCAAAAGCTTCATTTAAAAATTTAAAAGGCGACATTCTGTACTTAAAATCCCGCTCTAAATATTAAAAAATGCATGTAATAGGTGCATGTAAAACCACATACGCCCACTGTTTTCCCATCCGTAAATAAAAGAAGTTAACTGAAAAAAAGTGTTTTTCTTTAAATAGATGCCACGCATATTTATTATAGAACATAACGATAACTGAAAACTACAAGGAGTTGAGCGAAACAATATTAACAATGAACATTATTATTCATCCACAGTAAGTGGGGTGGATTGTGGCAAAATCGCGGTGGGTTAGATTTCATCCAATGGACCACCGGGCTGAGATGAAATTTTACTGGTGGTTCTTGTACTTTGACGCAAAATTATATAAATTTTACGAGTGGAAAATCTACATCACCGCGATTTAGCTACAATCCACTCCCACGTACTGTACTGAGGTGTATTGTTGTTATTTAGCACCATCAAGTAAACTGGCATCAATACAGCTCTTCCATATATCATGTATTAATAACAGCAAAACGTATATTGACATCGCGATTGTGGATTTTTTATGCATAACTATGACGTGAAATCAATGTTGAATCGCCTATGCGAATCAGCACTTAGAAAGAGAGGAACGGACGTAATTGGAACCATAAAATCGCAAACGAATCGCATGCTGTTCATCGTGGTAATTTCAAACGCTTCATACTCATAAAATACTACTGGTTCGGTCCCAATTCTTTCAATGTTTACAGACTTACCTGAACTGGTGAGAATACAAATTATGTGAACTGTGCATGTGCTGGAAATGTCCAGCAACCACCTCGACAATTTCCCTATGGAAAATGCACACATTGGGTAACGGGTCGTTTCGTTCCTTTTCCTTTTCGTCCCCCGGGTCGTTTCGTACCTTTACCTTTTCGTGCTGGGTCGTTTCGTACCCTTTTAGGTACGAAACGGCTCACCAAAATAAAAAGGAACGAAACGTCTCACATGAAAGGGGGGGGGGGGGGGGCGGGGGGGGGGCGGGGCGAAACGACTCAGTTTTAGAGGAAACTAGCGAGCGGAACTAAATGACGGAAAAAAGGAAAAACGGAATAACTTAATAAGCTAACATTTGAAATTGTGAAGGCCTTTGTCGGTCGTAGACAGTAGGGAAAACGGGGTGGTGGTAGTGGGGGGGGGGGGGGGGGGGTTAAGGTGTTTGGGAGAGACGCTCCAGAAGGGACCTTGGGTGAAATCATTTCATTTCTTAATTTTGTTGTGCATTTAACTACTGGAATATGAACACAGATTAAGAGAGTGGGTGGAGTGCAGGGGGAATGATGGTCTTCTCTTACGAGAACCGCGACAAATCAGCGGCTAGCCAAATAGTTATTGTTATTAAATAAGTACGCAAAACTTTGAAATGGAAAAGGTTAACCACACTTCAACTGGAGGTTGGCAGTTGGCCCTAATGTATTTTTACCAAGCATATGGACTATCCTAAGCTTGGTAACTGGCTTTTGAAATCGTTTGATGTTTATTTAACTTGTGAAGAATTGTGTCGTGTTTTGAAAATCGCTACGCTCAATTCTTCAGAAGTTAGGCCCTAAATACCGGCACACGCAGAACTTGGAAACAATTTAAAAAGTAAAACTTCTAATTGATGACATGAAGTAATTCTGGGCTGTTGAAGAAGAAACAACAGAACGATGTGAATACATGTTTTTATTTCAACAATCTATATGTTATATTGATTTTTTTAAAGTTAAAAACTATGCCTAAAACTTTCGAATAAAAATTTAGAAAAATAGAAGTGAAAATGCCGATAGGATCACCGATCCAATGTCGAGCTGTGACAGCACAAAAGTGGGTTTAATCATTATCAACTTATCGTCCGGAAACCAACTGTTTACAATTTACTGTGTGAGGTGTCACTGAGACCTTGGCCTTTGACCTAGTGATTCCGAAATAAATAAGGCTCTTTCTTGCACCAATGCCAACCTACCTTTGAAAAGTCATGAACGTAGGTGGAACCATTGTCAAATTATTATCTGGAAACCAATTGTTTACGATTATTATGTTCAAGGTCACTGTGACCTTGGCCTTTGACCTAGAGAGTCCAAAAGAAATTTAACCCAGGCTCTTCATTTGAAAAAAACAAGGCCAACACGCCTGTAAAGTTTCATGACTCTAGGTTGAACCACTATCAAGTTATCATCCGGAAACCAATTGTTGTTTATTATTTTAACACATCCTAATCAGATCAGCGCCCAAGGGGCATTTGGCTTTGTATATTAATTGATTCAAATCGAGAGAGATACAGAACGCAAAAGGGACATCAACAGCTTTTCTTTCTTTCTTTCTTTCTTCCTTTTTCTGTATTTGTTTAGTGCTACATATTCATATTTATTTATACACATACGCACATATATATAAACCCATTCAAATAGTTTATTTTACATTTATGAATTTCAAAAAACTTGTTTGTTTCGCCATTGTAACATTTTCTGTATTCATGTTATGGGAGCGGAGGTTTCTACTAAGTGGAAAGCACTTGTCCTCCTATCCCTTTTTGCTCAATAGTTATGGCAAATAAAATATGTTTAAAGTAACCAATTGTTGCGATATACTATGCTCAAGGTCGCTGTGACCTTGACCTTTGACCTGGTGAGTCCAAGATCAATAGGGTTCTTCCTCGCACCAAGGCCAACACACCTATGAAGTTTCATGACTCTAGGTTGAACCACTATCGAGTTATCATCCGGAAACCAATTGTTGCGATATACTATGCTCAAGGTCGCTGTGACCTTGACCTTTGACCTGGTGAGTCCAAGATCAATAGGGTTCTTCCTCGCACCAAGGCCAACACACCTATGAAGTTTCATGACTCTAGGTTGAACCACTATCGAGTTATCATCCGGAAACCAATTGTTGCGATATACTATGTTAAAGGTCACTGTGACCTTGACCTTTGATCTGGTGAGTCCAAGATCAATAGAGTTCTTCCTCGCACCAAGGCCAACCCACCTATGAAGTTTCATGAATGTAGGTTGAACTACTATCAAGTTATCATCCGGAAAGGAATTGTTGCGATTTACTATGTTCAAGATCACGTTGACATTGACCTTTGACGTAGCGAGTCCAAAATCAATAGGGTTCTTCCCCTCACCAAGGCCAATCTACCTATGAAGTTTCATGAATGTGAGTTGAACCATAATCAAGTTATCCGGAAACCAATTGTTTAAGATTTACTACGTTCAAGGTCACTGTGACCTTGGCCTTCGACGTAGCATGTCCAAAATCAATAGGGTTCTTCCTCTCACCAAGACCAACCTACGTATGAAGTTTAATGAATGTGAGTTGAACCACTATCAAGTTATCATCCGGAAACCAATTGTTTACGCCCGCCCGCCCGGACGCCCGCCCGCCCGCCCGCCCGCCCGCCCGCCCGCCCGCCCGCCCGGACGCCCGCCCGCCCGCCATTCACCAAACTATAAGTCGAGTTTGACTTCGTCACAACTCGACTAAAAATTATCCGAGTCGTTTCGTTCCTTTTTAGGGACGAAACGACTCAGTACGAAACGACCCAGTGCGAAAGGGAAAAGGTGCGAAACGACCCGTAACCACACATTGTGCACGAGGCTGTATCGTATGCCAAACAATTATTCTAGAATGCTAAAATAAAGCTATTACCGTAATTTTATTAAGGCGAATGGCGCCCATAACCAATATTTGAGAAAATACCTATGTTATACTCACATTTCTGTTATATTCTTTAAAAAACAGTGCTTTCGACGAACGTTTTAAGAATCGACGACGAATCTGCACGCGGTCGGAACGAATCGGCGTAAAAACACCAAACGAACTGATTCTATGAGCGTTGGTCATCCCCAGTGAAGGCTCTGGACATTGCTTTTCGACCTCGCGCTTTTTTGCAGAGTAGTATTTTTATCGCTTTTCAGCCTCGTGTTGGGCCGAAAAGCGCAACTTTTAGGGCCAAACAGCGACAATAAGTATTATTTTTACCCGAATAATTAATATATTTTACGTAAATTCAGGTTCTTTTTTCTATTCCAAATTGTGTTTAAACAGTGTGTAAACAAGCGACAACAAGTCATTGGATTCTATTTTTTAGTGAATATTTTAGTATATTTTTATGTAAATTTAGGTTTCTTCCTATTCTAAATTGTGTTTGAATAGTATTTGAAAACAGTTTAATTTAATTAATGTAATTTCATGTGGTGTTTTAATAAATTGATTTGTTGACCAGAGGCCGAAAAGCGCCATACCCTGAGGCCAAAAAGCGGCCGGCAGAAAAGCGAAAGGCTGAAAATCAAGGATCCCCTCAGTGAATTTCCAGTACGGGAAAAAATGGTTGCTTTTGTATTATTGGCTGTTTTGATTCTCCTTGCTGCTTCCATGATTTACCTATATTACGTATGTATAATAGTTATTTTACGTTAAATGTGTAATAATAATAATAATAATAATAATAATAATAATAATAATAATAATAATAATAATAATAATAAGGGCTGAAACGGTAGGCTCATTTTCACAACCGACTAATCGAGGGCTATAACCGGACAATATCCGGTTAACCGTAGCCATTATTTCACCGAATCTGGGATCAAAACTACAGGAATTGGAAAGCAGTATTCTCAGAAACTTTTCCGTAGTGTGAGTACAAACGAACGTTTTGTCGAGTACATATTATGAAGTCTTGAGCGCCAAAGTCGATTATTTCTCAATATAAACAGCGGTGCTTCAAGGTGTAATCTGTCCCAAAGGAGAAGCGGCAGATTTACTACGTTTTAACCGTGGAATGACTATCACTATAGATATTTTGGATAACCGGTTGACGTTTGTTTTAATCGGTTAGGTAGGTAACCGGTTTCAAACTGGTTATCCGGTTAACCATTTCAGTACTAATAATAATATGAAATAGGTGCCACATAAAATGCGAACGTAGTTATTTTGTAAACTTGAATAAAAAAATATACAGAGGATGTTATTGGGTGTATTTAATTTCATGCCTATTACCCAAAACCATTTCGAATACTTTAACAAAAGAGTAATGTTGTGGTCCAAAAATATTTACAGTCAGAATGTCGATAACGATATTTGTCAGGGGTATATTCTGGAAAAAAATAGGTTTTCAATGTTGTGCCCACTCACATTTAGCCGCAGACCAAACTTCTTTGGTTTCGTTACTGGTTGAGTCTGATTCACACCACGAGAAGGTACTGAACGCTCCTTCGTGAACCACCTAAAATAGAAACAAAAATACATATTAGTTTCTCGTCACCTTCAAAATAAATGGAAGTTAGCTTCTGTTCATCTGAAAGAGAGAAAATGTAATAGTAGGTATAAAATGGGGATACCAGGCCACTTGTACATGTACATGTACACGATGTACATGTACACGATGTACATGTACCCATAGAGTTCAGTGTTAAAATGTACATGTACAGGTAAATCATGATTTATCCTAGAATTTTCGATCATTCATCATCGTGTCCTAGATGGTGCGATCAGTCGTTGACTAACGCTGTGGGAGAAAATATGAAAACTTAAGACTTCGAAAAAATTAGAATCAATGAAATTATCGATGTTCGTCATCGCATCCTAGACGGTGCGATCGGTCATCGATGAATGATTGGGGATTCTATCGGACAGCAAAAAATAAAAATTAAGATGTCTAAAAAAAGAATTGACGAAAATTCTCTCAACTTTCGTCATCACATTCTAGACGGTGGTGGCCGGGTGCGATCCAGTCGTTGATGACGATTGGGAGAGGTGGAATTGAGACGAGAGACCACCAAACTATTCAAACCCGTGACAGAAGTTCAGGAACGAAGCAAGTAGGAGATCGTCGAGGAACTGAGACCCATAAAAGAGAGTTCTTTGAGAAAGGGGCCGTTACCCAGTAGTTTTACACAGTTTGCCGTTTGAAGATCTCCGTCGGATTATGTTCCCATGGGAATTGAAACCGATGTGAGCGAGAGCAATGATACAGCTTTGACTATTACCACTAGTAGCGTCGCGCCATCCGATGATGGTGGTAAGAGAGATATGTCATATGGAATTCGTGAGGATTCGGACGGTAGGACTTTCGTGGGTGACACCGAAGTGTGGATGGATGATCAGGATTTAATTGTCGGTTTGAATAGGTACAAAAATCCATTGGAATGCGCGAATTGCTCATGTTTGATTAGCCTCAAGATTACACAGATGAGTATCACGACAATCACGGCGACATTCTGGTTCAGACCCACGCCATGAAGAGGAATAACAACGCCAGAGAGACGAGACCCAAAGCCAACAGAGGTTACAATTGGACGAATGTGGTGAGACCCATATGGTTGATGAATAAAAAATTTGTCGAATCGGTGACGGGAAAGATTGTGACGACTACTTTTCTTCCACGTGATTCTGACGCTCTGTTCGAGAGATTGAAATTGTTGATGGCTAGTCAGCGTGCTGGTAATACGGGGGTGGATAATCAGATAGTGAGTATATGCGACGAATTGTTGAGGCAGAAGATCTTGGATAGACGAGATTATAAAAAGTTGATGAACGAATTGAAAGATTGATATATAGTAAGTAGAGAAAAACCAAATAGATAAATAAAAGTAAATCTGCACTAAAAATAATAAAAAAGTATTTAAAACAAAAAACGATTTACGAGCGAAAAACGAAATATGTATAAAATAAAATATGTTGGTGATAAAGAACAGGGGATACGTCAGAACTTACGTCCAAGGCAGTTCTGGTATTGTAGATTCTACAATGAGAGCGTTCACGAGCAATGCCAGTAGAAAACTCGCATCGACCGTGCCCGAGGTCGGTAAGAAGACGGCCTTGGATGCTGGTAAGAAAGCCACTTCCAAATCTAGTGGAAGGATCGCTTCCGTAGCGTGTAAGAGGGTGGCGGATGCGTTGATCAATAAATTGATCAGCCCACTGGTGAAGCGAGCTATGTTAGAGCGATCGTCAAAAAGTTGGAAAGATTTTAAGGATGCTGCGGTACCCATACAAGATCTAGCCAAAATGACGAGCGGATCTGGATTGAAGAGAACCCGTGGCAGTGTAATATAAAAAAATAATAAAATAAAAAATATATATTTATAAAACCGAGTTTGAAAACATAAAAAAATTGAGTTGAAAAAACCTAAATAAAAAAAAGATGAACGTCAAAGATATGTCTTGGAACGACGTCGCGACCAAGAGGTCGAACAACGAGTTCTTTCCCAAGAGCATAAGGGGTTTGATAGTGGGAAAATCGAATTGCGGAAAGACCAATCTGTTGTCGTGACCCAGCTGGTTGGATTACGGCAGATTATTCGTGTTCGGCAAGAGCCTGTTTCAACCCGAATACAGATTCTTCGAGAGTGCATGGATTGTAGATTGTCCAAGGACGTCGTAGGCAGAATCTTTGACAGTAGGGAGGAATTCGACGGATGGAATTGATGAAGAGAAATTCATCTTCGAACGTCGAGTGTCAATTTTACGAGAAAGCGAATGACATTCCGCATCCCAGGGAATTGAAATCGGAAAATAAGAATCTCATGATTTTCGACGATCTACTTTTGGAGAGACAGAACCAATGTGAATCGTATTAAGTCAGAGGTCGTGACAGCAATGTGGACTGTTTCTACCTGTCTCAGAATTATTTTTGACTGCCCAGACAGACGATAAGGGAGAACGCTAATTTCCTGAGTCTCTTTCACTAGGATCTCAAGAATCTCAATCACATCTACAGAGATCACGTCAAAGAATTCAGGAGATTCTGCAAGAGGGTTTGGGACGGTGGACTTCAGGATTCGTCGTAATCGATTTGACTAGCGAATTTAATCATGGAAAATATCGGAGCGGATTCGACAAGTTTTATGTTTCCGATGATAATAAATAGAGAGCGAAAACAAAAATTAAAAATAATATATATCGTTGATAATTTACTTTTAAAAATAATAAAAATAAAATAATGTTCGAACAACGAGAATTGTTAGAATGGATAGCCGAGAATATGGCTGCAAAACAGTCCATTCAAATCATGGTGAGCGGCGATTCGACTCAATTCACAACAAAATTAGAACCTTCCATCGAATTGAAAAGGGACAAAAGATTCAAGATAGCGTTGGTGAATCTGGAGACTTATTATTCCTTTCCCAACGTCACAAAAAGAATAACTCATTCAAGTATTCCGATGGAGTAGATTGGTTGGAGATTCGAATTCCCAAAGGAAGTTACGACATAGACGATTTGAACAATTACATTCAGACGCGAATGAAGACGGATGGAAAGGGAAGCAACAAGATCAGACTCGCTCCCAACCCTAATACCCTACAGACGATGTTGGATTTGGGAGATAATTTCCGAGTGGATTTCAACAGGGATGATTCGATCGGCAAGATGTTGGGATTCGATCAAAAGATGTATCGAGGCCACGCACACCCAAAAATACGGTTGATATTCTCGCCGTCAATAGTATTCTGGTGAACGTGGACGTGATTGCCGGAAGCTACGTGAATGGTAGCGCGCAACCGATGATCTATTCCTTCTTTCCGAACGTGTCGCCAGGTTATAAGATCATGGAACAACCTCGAAATTTAGTTTATCTACCCGTGATTTTAGACACGTTGTATAGCCTCAAAACTATGTTGTCGGATCAAAATGGTCAGCTGTTAGATCTTCGCGGAGAGAGGGTGACGATACGATTTCACATAAGAGGAATATGAAGCAAAAAAAAAGCTATTGTGTATACATATAAATAAGAAAACAAAAGAAACGCAATATTAATTACAAAAATTATTTAATATATAATTATCATTAAAACAAAAAAAACATTGAATTCTCAACAACCGCATTTGAAAAAAATATATTTAAAACAAGAGGCCCCAAGGGACCTTAATCGCTCACTGGGCAAAGTGATTCAAACAAAGTGGATCAAAGAAGTATTTGGGGTCACATTCAGTTAGACATGGTTCATCAACACTACAAAGGAATGAAGTCATGAGGGACAAATTTTATGGAACTAGGGGCATGGCTTGAACAAACTTGAATCTTACCCCCCTGAGCATGCTGCATACCAAATATCAAAAGCATTCATCTGCTGGATCTGAAGAAGATCTTTAAAGAAAATTTCTCATTTTGAACTAAGTTATCATTCGGGCTCCCACAGTGAGCCCAAATATGAACCCAGGGACTTGGCTTGAACAAACTTGAATCTCACCCCCTTAGGATGCTGCATGCCAAATATCAAAACATTCGAACTGCTGAATCTGAAGAAGACTTTTAAAGAAAAATTTCTCATACTGACTAAGTTATAATTCGGGCTCCCACAGGGAGCCCAAATATGGACCCAGGGACTTGGCTTTAACAAACTTGAATCTCACCCCCCTAAGGATGCTACACACCACATATCAAAACATTCCGACTGCTGGATCTGAAGAAGAAGATTTTTAAAGAAAATTCCTCATTTCGAACTAAGTTACAATTCAAGCTCCCACAGTGAGCCCAAATATGGACCTAGGGATATGGCTTGAACAAGCTTGAATCCCCCCCCCCCCTCCTCCTAAGGATGCTGCATACCAAATATCAAAACATTCCGACTGCTGGATCTGAAGAAGAAGAAGATTTTTAAAGAAAATTCCTCATTTTGAACTAAGTTATCATTCAGGCTCCCACAGTGAGCCCAAATATGACCTAGGGACATGGTCTGAACAAACGTGAATCTCACCCCCACCCCCCCCCCCCCCCACCCCCCTCAAAGATGCTGCATACCAAATATCAAAACATTCTGCCTGCTGGATCTGGAGAAGAAGATTTTTGAAGAAATTTGCCTGAAATGCACTAAGTTCAAATTCGAGCTTTTATTGTGAACCCAAATATGAATCCAGGGGGCCGATGTGAACAAACTTGAATCAGATCCACACCACAATGTTGCATACCAAATATCAAAAGATTCTGCTTCCTGGATCTGGAGAAGATTTTTTAAGAAATTAGCCTGAAATGCACTAAGTTCGAATTCGGGCTTCTATAATGAGCCCAAATGTGAGTCCAGGTGGCCGATTTGAACAAACTTGAATCAGATCCACCCCACAATGTTGCATACCAAATATCAAAAGATTCTGCCTGCTGGATCTGGAGAAGAAGATTTTTTAAGAAATTTGCCTGAAATGCACTAAGTTCAAATTTGGGCTTCTATAGTGAGCCCAAATATGAATCCAGGGGGCCGATTTGAACAAACTTGAATCAGACCCATACCAAGATGCTGCATACCAAGTATCAAAAGATTCTGCCCACTGGTTCTGGAGAAGAAGATTTTTTAATAATTTTTCTATAATTCATATGGTGCTATCAGATTTATGCCCCCTATGGAACCCCAAGTGGGCATGTCCATTTCATTTGAACAAACGTGAATTGACATATGGTAATGAACATCCATACCAAGTTTCGAGCAAATCGACCTAGCGGTTTCAGAGGAGAAGTTGTTTGAAAAATGTTCAAGATGCCGGACGGACAATGACGGATGGCAAGTGAAAAGTTTAGCTCCCTTCGGTGAGCTAAAAAGAAAAGAAATATGACTCGATACGTGGTTAAAAACGTGAACATATCCGAAGGTCAGAGGGACAAACTTCAGAGAGCATTAAGAACTCGAGGCGAGGCAGTGAGATTCAAATTCACTCACGAAGATCTGGTGAGTTGTGGTCGCGATTCGATCGCCTGGACCAGAACTCAAATCAAAAGGATGGAGAAAGCGATTCGTGATGGAAGAGGGTTGACGGTGAGATTGAGTCCCGCTCAATTGAGATACAATATGAGAATGAAAGGCAGTTTCCTAACGCTGTTGGGGACACTCGCCACAAAAGCATTGCCCATTCATGAACACCGTGTTGCTGGCTCTTGGCATGGGAGCTCTCTTAGGATTCGTGAGTTCAGGAGCTCAGAAATTAATGGGTGGTGGACTGTTTTTGAAGAAGGGAGGAGCTGTGTGTCGCGTCGACACAGACAGCGGTAAAGGATTGTATCTAAAACCCATGAGAGGTGGCAACGTTTTCCGTAGAAACGGTCTCTATCTGAAGAGAGGACAGAACGTGGAGCGACTCGGAAGGGGTATGCTGTTGGGTCCGAATTTGCCATTTAAGAATATACCACTTTTGAGTATGTTATTATAAAGTAAAAAAATTATATAATTATATAAAGTATAAAAATATAAATTATATAAAGTATAAAAAAATATATAATATAAAAATAGATAAAAAGGATTGCGAGGCTTTTTTGAATGATAATGATGGATATTTCAGGAAAGAACTGGAAAAAGAAACGAAAAAAAATAGGGCTAGATTGTGGAAATTTAAAAGAAGAAGAAGAATGAGTTGTTTTTCCCCACCACCTTTTGAAGAGAATAATGATATTCCACCACCTTTTGAAGAGAATAATGATATGAGTGTTGCCAAGAGATGCACCGCATTCGTTCATAAATATGATGAAGTGAATGAAATGTGTTATTATAAAAAACGTGCTATATCAAAAAAAAGAAAGAAGAATCAATAATGAAAGTGAAGAGAAAGGGAAACGTTATTACAATATATATGACCAATAGTGAAGAAGAAGGGGAAAAAAAAAAAATATTATTTTTTTTCCCCTTCTTCTTCACTATTATTACTCTCTCTATTGTCTTTTTATATTTTCAAGTCCGTTATTAACATGTTAATGGTCGTATCTTCTCCTTTTTCACATATGTGTTGAATGTTTATCTTTACTTTTGCGATTTTTTTTTACTTCGGCCAACGCGCTCTCGCCACCTGATTTGTCTATGAGTTCAAGAGAGATTTTTGGATATATGTAACTTCCGTAGGGTAACGACAAATCACTCTTATTGAATTCTTTGTCTTTGGCGATAACGATATTCTATAGATCGCTTTGGTACTCGTAAAACAAATCGAGCGCGGCTTCATCCAATTTCAAAGGCATGCTGTATTTGTCGAATTTGTGCTTAAGCCCTTCGTCTCGACTCCATTCAATTCTATACTGTCGTGTCATTGTAATCTATAAATTTTACAACCGAGTTTCTTGCACGTTTCGACTCGTTTCATTTTCAATTCGCATCTTTTGGGTGTTGTTCTCATGGTTGATTATTTTTTTGTTTTATGAATTATTGCAAATAATAATATATTTGAATTTTGTGTTTTTTGTTAAATAATAATTTTGTAAAAAAGTTTTTCTCTCTTTATATATATACAGAAAGTTTTTAAATTTAATTTTTCTTTAACGTGAAATTTTTGTGAAAGTGTTCTCTCTCTATATATATATACAAAAGTTTAAATTTTTAATTTCCTTTATTTTTGTCGTATTAATTCAATTTTTTCCACATTAAAGGAAATAAAATCGATTAATCTCTCCCAAAAAATTTATTTTGAGAGGAATTAAAAACAAATATATAAGAGACTATTTTAAAAACTTTTTACAAAAATTATTATTTAACAAAAACACAAAATTCAAAATATATTCTTACAAATAAAGCAAACAAAAAAAAAATGGAAAATTTAGATAAGTATACCGTACCCCAGTTAAACAAGATTTGTAAAGAATTAAAAATTCCAAATTTCAGAAATGATAGAACCAAATCAAAAAAAATTAAAGCCATACGTGAGTGTCACTCGCGAGGCGATGGAAAGGAAATCAAAAGTCCGAAAGTAAACAAACTTAAACAAACTCGAATTGTGAAAAATAAGCCAATGGCAGTAACACCTGATGTTAGAAAACGAAAAGCGGTAGTAGTGCAGAATGATTTAAAACTTAGAGAGATCATATGCGAGGAGTTACATAGTTTGCTCGATGAAAAGGGAAATGAAATGCCGATAGCAATGACATCAAAAAACGTTTTGGTTGCAAAAAATAAGAAGAAAAAGATGACAAAGGGAATCGAAATGTCGACGTCCCCCAAAAAAATGTTCCAGTTGTGGAAAATAAGAAGACGACCAAACGAAAAGCCATCAAAGAACAGCGGGTTTCAAAAAAAAAAAAAAAAAAAGAAACGTAAGCGAGTGATGCAGTCCACGAACGACATATATTAAATGAAATTTGACGAGCAATCGATGAAGGGAAAGGAGAAGAATATGTAGGCCAAATCATCATGAAAGCATTCCAATAAATTCCTGTAGAACGGGAGAGTGCGATCAAAGGTTTTTTTAAAACTTTCAACGTGGATTTGTTTCGCGAACACATGGACGTGGGGCTAAAAATTGAGATGATACTCCATTGCATGATGAATAAAATCGACACGAACTCCAGCAAGAGCATCGTGAGAGATGCATATTTCAGATCCGGCATCCAGACCGTATTTCGAGGTTCCGAATTATCAGATGTTTTCGAAATAATGAAAGACAAGATGTTGATGTCTCTCGCGAATTATCAACAGGGAGGTAGTAATTGGATGTTCGAAGAGGTATTGAATCTCGAAATTCACGTGAACAAAAACGATCCATTGAAAGCGTCTTCCTACGTGGAATTACCGTATGTCGTAGATAAAAAAAAAAGCTGTGGTCAACGTGAGAAATAAAGATGATCAGTGTTTTAAATGGGCAGTCACCTCCACTTTATACCCAAATGAAATCCACCCCGACAGAGTTTCTCATTACGAGGAGACTTGTAAAAATCTCAATTGGACCGGAGTGACTTTTCCAACACCATTAAAAGACATCAAACGTTTCGAAGCTCAAAATTCTGCTGTAGTGGTGAACATCTTGGGATATGATGAAGAAAAACGAATGATCTATCCTCTCAGACAGACTTTGTATCTCGGAAGAGAAAAGACGATTATTTTATTATTAATTTCGAACGGTGACAATCATCATTATTGTTGGGTTCAAAATCTGAGCCGATTACTGTCGAGACAGAGTAATAAACATAAAGAAAAGATATGTTTATATTGTAACTGCATGAACACGTTTCACAGCGAAAAATCATTAGCGAAACATCAGGAATATTGCAATGAAAAGCAAGGCGTCGCCGTCGAAATGCCATACCCAACATGCTCATGAACTTTCGCAATCACAGTAAAAGGTTAAAAGTGCCATTCATCGTGTACACCGATTTCAAATGCTTCACCATGAAAATGAGTTTGTGCCAACCCGACGCTCTTTGAAGTTACACCGAAAGATATCAAAAACATGTGCCTTCAGGCTATTGCATTTATGTGAAATGCGCTTTCGACTCGCAACATGACATGGGTCCCTTCACCTACACGAAATGGTTCGAAGACGACGACATGGCTCGAAGATTCGTGGAAGAGTTAGAATCGAAAATTCAAATTTTATAAGGCAAATTCAAAACTCCAGCGAAAATGATCATCACGCGAGAGCATCAGGACGAAAATAACAGAGCCACCGAATGTCACATATGTCGACAATCGTTCGACGAGAATTCGTGGGAAAAGAAGAAAGTCAGAGACTACGATCATTACACGGGTCTGTATCGTGGTCTGGCCCACAGCAAGTGTAATTTAAGATATCAAGACGTCACTTTCTATCTGGTGATATTTCACAATCTCTCGGGTTACGACAGTCATCTGTTCATGAAAAATATCGGTATCTCCCACAAAGAATTAAACTGCATCGCGAACAGCGAAAAAAGATTCATTTCCTTCATGAAATGGAAGGTCGTGGAGAAGAAAGAGTAATCAACGAAGAGACGTTGAAAGAAGAAACAAAATCCATTTGTAGAACCATATGTTTCATCAACAGTTTTAAACTCATGTCGACTGGTCTGGAAAAATTAGTCGATAACATGAGCGAGGATAAATTTAAAATCACAAGCAAACACTTCGGATAACGAGTAGACATCATGTTGAGGAAAGGAGTCTATCCTTTATGATTACATGAACGGTCTAAAGAGATTTAATGACACCGCGCTACCTTCGAGAGAAGATTTTTATTTGAAATTATACGAATCTGACATTTCCGACGAGGATTACGAACACGCCGAAAACGTGTGGAAATCATTCGATATGAAAACCATGAGAGATGATCACAATCTCTATCTGAAGACCGACGTTCTACTCCTGGCAGACGTGTTCGAAAATTTTCGAGACGTCTGTCGTCGAAATTACGATCTGGATCCGGTTTGGTATTTCACCGCACCAGGCTTGGCGTGGGACGCTCTGTTGAAGACCACCGAAGTCCAATTGGAATTATTATCTGACGTCGACATGTTGCTCATGTTCAAAAAGGCTGCGAGAGGTGGTGTCTCGATGATCTCCCACAGGTATTCTGAAGCCAACAATCCCTACATGAAAGAAGGTTTCGATTCGGAATGACCGAATAAATACATACAGTATTGGGACACTAATAATCTATACGGTTGGGCCATGAGTCATCCTTTACCGACTGGAAATTTGAATGGGTGACGGAACCGGAAGAGATGCAAAAATGGAGAGACTATCCTTGCATTTTAGAAGTTGATTTGAACTATCCGGATGAGTTACACAACCTGCACCACGATTATCCGCTGGTTCCCAAACGAATGGAACCGGTCGAAGGAAACGCCGAAAAACTCGTTCCCAATTTATATAACAAATGTAAATACCTCGTCTACAGCAAGAATTTGAAACAATATGTCGATCACGGGATGAAATTACTCGACATACATCGCGTCATTCGGTTCGACAAAGAGCCTTGGATGAAAAAATACATCAATCTCAACACGAATCTCAGAATTCGAGCCGAGAACGATTTCGAAAAAGATTTCTTTAAACTCATGAACAACTGTGTGTATGGTAAATCGATGAAAAACATCAGGAAGAGAACCGACATTCGACTCGTCACGTCCAAGAAAAGAGCTAAAAAATTAGTGGCGAAACCCAATTACAGACATCGAACCGTATTCGACGGAAATCTAGTGGCTGTTCACATGCAAAAGATGCACCTGAAGTTTGACAAACCCTATTATCACGGGCCGATCATCCTAGATATCAGCAAGCAATTGATGTACGAGTTTCACTACGATTACATCAAACGGAAATTCGGTGAGAAGGCCAAACTACTGTTCACCGACTCGGACAGTTTGGTTTACGAGATAGAGACTAAAGACGTCTACCGGGATATATCTCCGGATGTGGCCACATGGTTCGACACAAGCAATTATCCTGTCGATCACCCGTCTAACATTCAATCGAACAACAAGAAGAAGGTGTTGGGTAAATTTAAAGACAAGAGCGGTGGTAAACAAATCGCCAAATTCGTGGGTTTGAGACCCAAACTGTATGCTTATCGCCTAGAAGGCAAAGAGATCAAGAAGTGCAAAGGGGTTCAGACGTGCGTGGTGAAGAAAAACTTCACATTGCAAGAGTATAAAGATTGTCTGTTTGGAAGTGGGCCGGTGTACAAAACTATGAAATCGATTCAAAGTGACAATCATGACTTGTATACCGAAATAATCAACAATATTTCGTTGACGGCCGACGACGATAAGAGAATCGTGTTAGACGATAAAATAAGCACTTTGGCACTCGGACATTGCATTTTGGATATAATTAATGACGAGAGGATTCCAGAATATTAAGAGGAATTAGACGAATACTAGACTATGGAAATCGATAGAGACATCGAGAAATTTAGTTTAAAAAGAAAAAGAAAAATAAAAAAAGAAAAATTCCGTCATTTAGTGAATTATAATAAAATAAATAAATAAAAAATATACATTTATGAATAAGAAAATATGGATATCCGTAGAAGATGTCGTCTTACCTAACAAACCCCTATCCAACATCGATCTGTCAAATGCAGCGAAAGCCTTGAAAATCAAAGATTTTTGAGGCGTGTTTTCCAGAGATGCCTTGCCGAAGAGAAGACCTCGACGACAATCGCAATGCGTAATTTTAAATCTGAATGATTTATCAGGCAAAGGCACTCACTGGGTGGTGTGGTTCAAGAACGGGAAGAAGAATTATTATTTCAACAGCTACGGAATCTCGCCGCCGAAAGAAATAAAGAACTATTTCGATGAATCGGTAGTTTGTTACAATACAGAATGAGTGCTTTGCGGTCACCTGTGTCTCTACGTTCTCAAGAGATGGTCGGAAGGAGATCGGTTTCAAGACATTCTCAACGATTTACATTAGAGAGATTTTTTTTAATAGTATATATATAAAGGTAAAAAATTATTTTAAAAAAACTTAATCGAATAGAACAAAAATAAAATAAGTGAAAAATAATTCATTCTTAAAAACTGTGTTGAAATATATTTAAAAAAAAACAACAAACATTCCAGTCAATAAATGTGGTAGGAGTGACGACGAAAGTCGCCCCAGAAAGAAGAGGAAGACGCTCAAAGTCAGCGATGGTTATGACGTCGCCAACTTGGACGAACATTACGTTTGGAAATACGAACCTCGAGAGGAACCTTTGAACATGAACGATAACAAGCTCTACAATTTTCCCGAGCCGGTAGATCCCGCAGATGCGACGACTAAAAAATACGTTGACAGGGGGAATGCGGATTTCGAATGAATCATGAGAGATAATTATGTGAATAGAGCCATGACCAACGATCTCGATCTGAAATCCAAATGTTCGGTGAACGTCATGAATCCCATAGATTCCACCGATGCCACGACTAAGAAATACGCGGACGACTCTCACGCAGGATTCAGCGAACACCTGAGAGGTAGATACGTTCAGAAAATGACGCAATCGGAATTGAACAACAATTCTAACAAGACAACAAACGTGGCCACTCCCACGAATCCCAAGGACGCAGCGACCAAACACTATGTAGACCTGGAACAGAGAAAGTCTGCCAGATGAGAGAGAAATGAAATCTGATCTGAATGCGGGATTCAACAAGATATTGAATCTGTCGAAGATCGATGACGCGGACGAGGACTCCACTGTGGTCAACAAGGGCTACATAGATTCTGCCGTGACGTGATCTCAAGAATACATAGATTCGAAAGTGGATGATCTCTACCTGAACAAACAATCCTGCGGAACCATGAAGGGCGGCATCAGCATGAACGGTCAGAATTTATTCAGTCTCGATCATGATCCCGAATTCGATTCCAGCATGGTCAGTAGGCAGTACGTGGACGACAACTCGGTCTGGAGAAAGGGCGACATCATGGAAGGTAAACTAGACATGGGCAGACACGCGCTCACGAATCTGCTGGATCCAGTGCACATGTCGGATGCCTGCACCCTGATTTCGGTGGTGGAAAAAGTCAAATACGCCAGGCAATTGATCACCGTGTGGGCCGAGGAGAGCGGAAAAGCCGAATGGTCTTTCAGAAACGGAGGTAGCAGATTGCTACACGGTCAGGTGGGATATCCCATGCCGTTGGGAGGCAAAATCATTTGAATGTCTCTTGGCTTCCACGGATTTGAATAACAGAGTGGTCGTCAATCTCATGGTGGATGGAATAGAGAGCGATAAGATATACAGTGTCGAAGACCGAGAATCAACACTCGAATGTCAGCACGTTCGGCACCACTCTCAAAGTGAACGCTGGAGACAGGATTAATTTCAGGATGAAAACCAATAATCCCGAAGCCGCAACTTCCGTGGTGAGCCTACTGATCGAACTAGATTCTCTGAACAAACAGTGAATGTGTGGAAATAATTAATTAAAAAATAATGAGTAATTATTAAAAACAAAAAAACTAAAAACAAAAATAACAAAAAAAACAAAAAAACAAAAAAAAATAAAAAGTAATGAGATTAGAAAGATGTTCAATCTCTCTAGATCTCATTACTTTTTATTTTTTTTTGTTGTTTTTTTTTGTTTTTAATACATTATTTCTTGTAATGTTTCATCTCGTGAAATTGGATTGCCTATCTCGAAACACACGTCGATATCTATTTTGGCATTTCGGAGAGCTTTTATAAATTCTTGAAAAGCAGTTGGTCCTCTATACATCAACATGTCTAAAAGTTTTCTGGTCTTATCTTATCTTCTATCAAGATTTTACTTTCGATTTTGTGTCTCATATAGTCGGTCAATATCAAAGGTTCTGTTCCAAATAAAGTGTCTAGAATTATTGCTAGCGAATCTTCCGAAATATTTTTAATCAAACCACGTCTGTTTCTTCTCATTCATTTTTGTAATTATTTTTTTTGATTATTACTTTTATTTTTTGGTTTTTTGTTTATTAATAATTGCTTATTTTATTTTCATCGAATGATCGATATCTTATTTCCATCTGATTCGAATTGTAATTCTACTATCCGACAGGACCAGGGCAAAGGCCTCGGTTTTTCTCAGCACGTTCCTATCGAATTGCATCTTGATCTGAATACCTAAGACGCTACTCTTGAGTCGTTCGCTCTGTTTACTGACATCGAATACAAACATGGGCTACATCGACTTGTATTCGGCGGGAGATATATTAGAGTTGCTCATCAATTCGTCTAGACTGTGATAGTTCTTTCTAAAATCCGCGGTGTTGCCGTGCAGTCTGCAGAAATCATTCTTGTCAAACGACGCGTTGTAATCGATTGCAGGATATCTCGTGGCATTCAGAAACACCTGCATGTTCTCAAATTGCAGTGATCGAACAGCAACAAATTTTTTTCTTGAGACCCGTCCCTGTCGGTCTGAAATGCGACTGCAATGAAACGCGGTCTCTCGGAAGCAGATTTCACGGTCAATCTCCAATCGAAGTGATTCGTGGAAGGTGGAATGCTAGCCGTGTTGCACTGTCTCATTCTAAATCCCACGTGTAATTTACTCTTGGATTCGACGATCTTGTAGAGACGTATTTTTTCCAGGCCCGAAGGCCGCACGTGCGGAACAAAACACGATATCTTGTGTAGAGTTAACTTAGCTGCATCGGTCGTGGGGAGTCTCACTATCGCGTTGTCGTTTCCCTTTTGAATCAACGTCAGATTGTGTTTGAATCCGTACATGATCTTGTTGTAATGGTCCACGAATCCGAAAATGTGTTTCAAAGGTATCCTGAATGAAAACGTTCCTTTGGGTTTGGACATCCTGACGATGTAGTCGAATATTGTGGTGGTGTCGGCATTGGCGGGGCCGACGGTGTCTTTTACCGACAACTGATTAAGTCCCCTGAATTTCGAAAAATCATCCGGATACGTCAAGAGTCCGAACATCATGGTGGCCTGACCGGGATGAAACACAGATTCTATCTCTTGTCCGTATAGCAAGTATTTTATATTACTGAATAGATGCATGATGCCATTATTGGCTAGAGTGACCGTGTTGTCGTTGGCGTATTCGCTCCCATCCTCCTTGGTGAGACGTACCTGCACCACTATGTAACTCTCGGCTTGTATTTGTGAACCTCGTATTCCTGAATACTTCCATCTTCCAGTATGCCTTGTGTGATATCTAGTATATTTTTGAAGATTTTTGTTTTTTTTGTTTATTAATTTGTTTGCTTTTTTCTAAAAATAGTTTTAATTATTTTTATTATTTTTTTTTTCCTTTATATATATGTGTGTGTAAACAAAAAAATGTTAAAGAGAGTAATATATATATATAAAATATATGTATTTTTTTTTATTAAAACTTTGTCTTCTGCAATTGTTGTTCGTAAAACTTTCCGACGATCTCTTCGCCATCCAAAGCTTTGATTTCGAAAGTCACCGGATCGGTGTGAAATATTCTGATTATCACGAAGATTTCCGTGGTCCATTGAGGAGTGTAACCCTTTTCGAAGTGCTTCTTATAAGCGTAGATTCTCACTCGGTCTCCGACCGCAAAATTCGGCGGTATAGACTCCTTCCTGATCTTAGATCTTTCGGGATATAGATTCGCGTAGACCCGTTTTTTCGTTTTGAGGATCGCTAGCTTCCGCTGGAGTTATCTTGATCGATCTGTGTCGCGCGTTGTTGTAATCTTTGACCAGACCGTTCAAAGCGTATTAGTATTTTATGGTTGAATTCACCGTGAAGCACATGTGCATCTTTTCCTTCATCGTTCGATTCCAACGTTCCATGATGCTGGCTTTCTCTTTGTTTTCGATCGAATAGATGTCGATCAACGGACGAACATCCTTGTTGTAGAATTCCTTCCCCTTGTCCACCCACAATTTATTCAGTTTTCGAGAAAACAAGACGAACACGCTCTTCAGAGCCTCGGTGATGCAAGGTCCCAATTTATTCTTCAAGGCTCTGATCCAGCCGTATTTGGAAAACACATCTATCACTGTCAATAGACCTCGAAAATGATCTCATGTCGACCAAGACGGCGGACCAAATGTCATCCAGACCCTTCATGAACACCCTTCACTTTCGAATTCTATGCACGATGGGCTTGTATAGCTCCTCGGCCAATTCGCTCATCAATAATCACTTCTTCTTTTCCGAGATGCTTTTTTTTTTTTTGAACGCCCCATCCGAATCGACGTTTCATTCCGTTCACTTTGCCAACCAGCGAACGTTCGAGCTTCTCTCTCCTAGTCGAATTCGATATGTCTCTCAATTTCACCAAAATGTTTTTATCGCAGACGTCGTTGCGAGTTTTGGTGTCGGGATATCTAGCATAGCACAGATCATGATCGTACGCGGCTGCATCCACCCTATTCACGGGTTTGCTCCAAGATTTAGGAGTCAGATTGAGTCTCTTGTTCAATTCCATCCCGGGTCCCGTGAAACTGTGACCCGGCAGGCGCATTTCGAAAGGTAGATTATTGATCATTTTATTTGCGACGCCTTTGCCTCTCATTTTTTTGAACGAATCAAGTCTTGATTGAACCACACACCTTGCAAATTCAGCGAAGCATCTGTCTGTCGTTTTTAGTTCGTACTTCTCGAGAATTACCCATCTCGGTAACTCTCTTACACTTTACGCAATACATTTTTGAGGGTTATTTAAAAAATTTTGTATTTATTTTTTTTTAGTTTTATGAATATAAATTTAATATTTTTTTTTCCGTAAAAATTCTATTGTTCTTATATATATTATTTCAATCGTTGCTCTTGAGTTCTATCAACTTACCGAATTCCTCCCCAGCCCCTTTCCTCCCTCTTTCCATGAGAGAGGCCTTCATTTCTTCCTTGATGATCTGACAAATCTTGATTCTCACGGCTTCTTTCATGGCGTTGTATTTTGTTTCCTCGCCCAATATTGTGAAGTATTCTCTGTCCGATATTCTACCGTCTTTCAACGCCATCGAGATCATTTCGGATATCATGTCAATCTTGGAGTCAGCCAAGACGCGAATCTTTTCATGTTTCCTAGCATTCAGATACAATTTCCTACTCAAAAAGTTTCCGACTGTGCTAAACAATCCGGCAGCGAGAGCCGCTCCTTCTATGGTCAACACGATCGGAACGCATGCCGCTGTCGACAACAATCCGATGCCGGCTGTGTGTAAACCCATGGAAGTCGTGATGAGTGTCGTGTTGACCGCATTGACGAATTTCACGAGGCGAATACTTCTTCTTGAGAGAACGACGAGAGTCTATCTCTCTCGAGTCAGATACAATTGGATTTTACTGACTTGATCGATGCGATAGCTCTCTCCTCTTCTTTTTCTTCTAGTGACAGCACCGTTGGCAAAACGCCATTTGGCTTCTCATCCTCATCGTCATCTAACGACAGATACAATTTATTTCTGGTTTTCATTTTTTTTGTTTTTTCTTTCTAATTTTTATCTATATTATTTACGTGTGTATTTGTTACTTTATTTTTCTATTCTCTCCCTTATTTTTATCAACAAGAAAACTAAGTCGTGTCGTATGCCCCCTCCAGCAATAATTTCAAGACGCATCCCTTGTCTTCTAAAGTCAGACTTCTACGCGCCAATTTCATTTCTTCCAAACTGGTGGGCCTGTCTCGCCCGCTACAGAAGACGAATCTCCTCCAATACTTGATCACATCGTCGATTCGAACATATTCGAACGCCGGTTCGAAATACTTGACGATAACATCTTCCCTTTCCATCGTCAGACATGAATGATCCTCATGATCAAAGTCTAGATGATCCCGACACCCGACACATCATTCAAACAAGACGCGAACTAGTTGTTCGTTCATGCAGAATGCGTAGACTCTCATCAACACCTTTAGAAGAAACGACGCTCTCACAATCTTGGAATCGTTCATGATTTACGTATATTTTATTGTCTATTCGATTCGATATTTTATATATTTTTAAATAACTATTTATTTATATCTTTTTTTTCTCCTATATTATATCAATCACTTTTTTATTTCCTCTCGTGCATCTCATGATTCTGTTACAATTTATCTCAACTCCTTGCGATTTATTCATCTGTTCCTGCACTAGAAATCTTCGCCATTCATCGATGACCGATCGCACCGTCTAGGACACGATGACAAACGTCGAAAATTTCATCGATCCTAATTTTTTCGACATTCTTAATTTTTCACATTTCTGTCCTAGAAACTCCAACGCGTTCGTCAACGATCGATCGCGCCATCTAGGACACGACGATGAACGTTGAGAAAGAATCCAAGGGTCGATTTTCTTCCGTTTCCTGTCCTAGAATCCCCAATCATTCATCAACAACTGGATCGCACCCACCACCGTCTAGAACGCGATGACAAACGTTGAGAGAATTTTCGTTGATTCTTTTTTCGACATCTAATTTTTTATATTTTGCTGTCCTAGAATCCCCAGTTGCTCGTCGACGACCGTCTAGGATGCGATGACTAATGTCGAAAATTTCATTGATTCTAATTTTTTCGAAGTCTTAATTTTTCATATTTTCTACAACAGCGTCAGTCAACGACTGATCGCACCATCTAGGACATGATGATGGACGATCGAGAATTCTAGGATAAATCATGATTTACCTGTACATGTACATTTTAACACTGAACTCCATAGGTACATGTACGTGTACATGTACATCGTGTACATGTACATGTACAAGTGTCCTGGTATCCCCACTTGTAATACGTCAGTAATTTTTCTAAAATGCAAGATATGGGTATTATTATAGATTCTGCTACCTCCAAATAAAAATAAATAAAACAAAGTAGCTTCTGGTTACATGAGATGAAAGTGAAAAGTGTTTGTGATTAGTTTCCTTCCGTTTTTTGCTTAACTTGATAAAGTCAAGATAAGCTATTGCCATCACGCGTGTGGAAGTCTGTGAGTCTGTTCACATTTTCCTTTAGCACAGGCTATACCCTGTAGTTCTTATCCCACCATCACAAAATTTCATATGCAGTTTTGAGGTGATGTCTAGATGGTTGTGATCGGTCAACTGTGATGGCTGCTCGAGCCCAAAACCCGAAAACCTTTAGCACTGTGTACAGGTCGTATTTGTGAAAGGATTTCATTGTAACTTGGCAGAATGACTCAGCATAATATATAGATGAAAACGTCCCCATTTGGTTAATGATCTGTCACCTGTGACGGCTGCCCAAGCCCGAAATCCAGAAACTTTTAGCACAGTCTACAGGTCATATATTAGGTTGGATTTCATTGTAACTTGGTAGGATGACTCCGTATGATGTCTTGATGAGAACTTACCCATTTGGTCACGATCTGTCAACCGTGACGGCTGCCTGAGCCCAAAACCCCAAAACCTTTAGCGCAGTCTGCAGTTATTATTTATGGATGAATTTCAATGTAACTTGATATGATGACTCCAGATAATGTCAAGATGAGAACGTCCTCTTTGGTTGTGATCATTCAACCGTGACAGCTGCTGGGTCCCAAAAATCTTTAGCACAGACTACAGGTCATATTTTTGGATGGATCTCATTGTAACTTGGTAGGGTGACTCCATATAATGTCTAGGTGAGAACGTCCCCTTTTGGTCGCGATCCATCAAAGGGGATGGCTACACAGGCCCAAAGACCTTTAGCACAGGCTACAGGCCATAATTATGAAGGGATTTCATTGTGACTTGATAGGATGACTCGTTTTGGAATAATGTCACTGTAACTTGGTAACATTGGTTGACATACATTAACTGTGAGGACCATAAAAACCCACCCCTCAATTCTTTAGTGCAGTCTACACTTCAAATTATTTTTATTGAAAACATAGCACACAGGGAACAGAAATTAACATATTGTGGCGTGTGCCACTTTTGCAACTCTTGTTGACCTTTTCATTCATTTATTTATTTAAACGATCTCAAAATATGTGAGTCGTTTCATTGTTATAGGAGGTTATTTACTAATTTAGTTGCCTGCGTAAATCAGTGGCAACCCACAGTGTTACGGAGTACTACTGATTCCAGCGAGGCGATTTTAGCAGACGCTTCATTCAAGTAAAACACGCATTTTACGTAACGTCATGCATGAATTCACCTATCAGCGGTTTCCTCGAGTTAACTTTGATCCATTTTGAAAGGCAACAGTCCTAAACTGAATGTTTTATTTCTGTATTTGGCAATAATGTACACAAAATTGGTTTTAATTTCAACCTAATTTTACGTTTCCGCTTTAAAAGTCGTTCAAGGTCCTGCACATTGGAGTATTTCCGATGTCCCATCTTTCGACCTCTCCAAACATTATGCATCCAAAATAGTTGCCAACTGCAAATTAATTAAGGTTAATTAACGAGGAATTGTTGATGAATGATGTTGTTTGTTTATATAAGATGTATTTACTATATAAATCAATGAGCAATGTATCTCTAAATGCGAGAGTGCATAAATGTATTTTTTTTTTCCACAAAGAGAATAGATCACGTGATCTCACAGTTTCCAACAATCTCAGCGGTGGGATTTTCCAGTCTATAAAAGGCCGCGCAGACGTCACTTAACGCTTCTCGGCAAAAATCTCTGAACTGAAAACAACTCTTCAATCCAATCACAGTCTTCATTCAAACCTCCAATAAGGTGCATATTAAGTTACGGGTTCTCGTTGAATTTAATCGACTTGGAAATAGACAAACCGACCGTGGAGCGAGAATTAAGTCAGCTCAACTGTCAATCACTGAACCAATGCGGTATTGTTTTCAGAAGTGTCCCAATTACACGATCTAAATTTTAGCTGCACATCTGGCAAAACTAAATTATTAATATGAAATTTAGAAAAACCTAAAAGCGAGTGAAAACTGCAACTGTACAAGTTATTTGGATTCTCCTTTGAAAAAGGAAACTGCATTTGTTATTCTTCGGAATTCTTATTTTTTTTTTCCAACCCTTTTATAATCAATAAATCAGACTTGGGGAATGCGTAGAGCGTCCCAAAGTATATGCTTGTGTCACTAAACTGTTTCAGGCTAAATTATCCTATGACCCTCTTTTGGAGCCGAAACGTCCTTCAAAACACCCGAAATGGCAAAAAAATGAAGAAAAAAAAATTCGATTTTTTGTGTGCTTTGTATCAGTCATTAGCCCCCAAAACACCCCTGAAATTTTTCCTCCCAAAACATTTCGGTTCGGACTCCACGACCAAAAAATGAAAGATCGTTCTTCGGACTGGTAATTCTACCTGATTATACTATACTACAGGAGTGGGTTAAAAGCGGCGGTGATTGAGAATGTGTAGCCCGAATATAGGTAAAAAGATTCCCTGTAGTTTTGAAGCACAATTTTGTTGTCTTTGGCTTTGGGCAGTCGCCAAATGTACACTCTCGGCCTCTCAACGGTCCGTACACCCTCTTTTTGGCTTGAGAATACTCGGCGTTCTTGACTCGTATAAGGTTTCTGTTATTGAAATGGCAACATTCACGGTCTCTTTAAACCTTCCCCCACCCCATGGGAATAGGGTTTTATTTCACTTGGTTTCTGATGGCTAGATAACTACCACTCCGGTTGGGACTTGGGAAAATTTTGAACAAAAATCGTAATTTTTTTTTCCGGTTTTCTATGCGTTTTGGTCAATTTTGAGACAAAAATTTTTTTTCTTGACCTGGAAAGTTTTTGGTCCGGTTGGGACTGAAAATTTTTCATAAAAACCAAACTTTTTTTTTCGATTGCCACTTTGGCCTGACAAAACTGTTCTATGAGACGGGTTAAAGTGGCCGTTATTCAGAATTTGGATGTTGTGGCTCTTCCTCCACCCGTAAAACTATCCGACGTGACTGCCCAACCTCCACCCAACACAAACACCCATTAGTTGTCCTCGACAACTCTGGCGTCCATGCCAGGAAACACGTCTGAAAAACATTGATCATTTTGCACCCGGCGACCTCAACTTCAGTGAAAGCTGTACATAATTTGAAATCAAAATTTGCAGTAAAACCGCAGACATTGGAATTTACGGTGGCTGAGTTAGGCCACCCTCAATACTTTTTTTATCTCGAGATCTTGAGATAATATCTCCAGATCTCGAGATAATATCTCGAGATCTCGAGAAACTATGTCGAGATCTTGAGAAGAGATAATATCTCAAGATCTCGAGAAAATATCTCAAGATCTCAAGATAATATCTCAAGATCTCGAGAAACTATCTCAAGATCTCGAGATAATATCTCAAGATCTCGAGATAATATCTCAAGATCTCGTGATAATATCTCAGGATCTCGAGAAAATATCTCGAGATCTCGAGATAATATCTCGAGAAACTATCTCAAGATCTCGAGAAAATATCTCAAGATCTCGAGATAATATCTCAAGATCTCGAGATAATATCTCAAGATCTCGAGATAATATCTCAGGATCTCGAGAAAATATCTCGAGATCTCAAGATAATATCTCAAGATCTCGAGAAACTATCTCAAGATCTCGAGAAAATATCTCAAGATCTCGAGATAATATCTCGAGATCTCGAGATAAGCATATATAATCAGCATCACCCTTTGATCATCAGCATGAATTCACTCAACTGTTTATTCACTTGTTGCATCTTTTCCGACTGCAACATATTCGTGCCCCCCGCCCCCCCCCCCCCATGACAATTACACAAATTTATAAAATCTGTTTAACGAAGTATTCAAATTACCTAAATCAAAACAAAAACAAAAAAACAAAAAATAAATAAATACTTTTCCCAAACATTAAAGGTGCCGCAATCCAACTTGTCCGATATCCCAGCCCTGCTCTTGGGCATCCAAGGCATCCCTAGCCACAGATGGCCCCAAAACAATCTCTCTGCATATAAAGCCACAACGGAAATGCAGCATCAGACCCCCTGGTAACCACTGGAACCCGCCTCCACCAACTGAATTGCAGATATACACCCATTCATGTTCCAAGCAACACAGCCCTTACCCCGATGTACAACATGTCTATGCTGTTCAGACTCCAGTCGAATCCCATCACCAAGAAGCCCTACCCAAAATATATTGTTCCCACCTGGATATCTTCAACTGCCCACAAGAAATAGTTGTTTTTCATTTCATTACTTTTCAGTTAAACGTTTAGTTTGTACAGCTGGTCTGAGAGAGACCTAATACTTAAGTTCTTTGACCCATGCCAGGGTGGCTTGTCTGAGATGAATTGCCTCTTATTTATTTTTTTATGTTAGTGTCACTAGAATCATATTTACCTTGAAATTATACACGTTTTCCACAATCAAGATTTTTATTCTATCAGTCTTTCCAATTATTCCATACATGGAAGCACACTAGACCAATGGCATGATGCACCCTGAGACTTACAGAAGAATCAAATAATAGAAGCTGCAAAGCACTTATAAGAGGCAGACTGCCTTAGTAGAAATATAAAGGAGTGAAAATCATGACAAAATAGCTGGGAATCACTTTTGTGTTTTGCAAATTTTTTCCAGGCCCAGAACAGGACTCACCCCCTAATGAAGAGTAAAACATGGGGAAAAAATTCTAACATGGAACCCCCAACACATATCAATGCTCTCTTCTGTTCTAAGTTATGAATCTAAGCACTTGAATTCACTTTGGTTGTAATTACTTGTCTGTAAAATGATCTTTGGCAAAAAATTGCATGACACCGACAAAAACTGCACTTTGGGGCTCGGACCCACCCACCCACCCGGACCTTGTATCCTGGCATTTTTTTTGCACCCCCCCCCCCCCCCCCCCTGTATACAGACAGTATAATTGTTGTTAACGTCTGGTAAAGCATAAAGGTGAGGTCTACTTATCAAATTTTGTCGTTACGACCAAAGCTGATAAATAGACCTCACCTGTATGCTTTACCGACGTTTTTTAATGGCTCTCAAAGTGTGAAATCTTTCAAATACATCTCCTGAAAAATCTCAAAATATACGCTCAGATGCATGGAAATGGGGGTTTTGGGACCATGTAATTTAAATTTTTCATACCACGGGCTGAACTAGGGTCGGTCCGTCATACCGACGGCCATGCATCGCCCGATCCAGCCCCCCCCCCCCCCCCCCCCCCCCCCACACACACACTTTGAAAATCATTCAGCCGCCCCTGAATTATTTGCCTTGAACCACACTGGAATCACCAGTCTGGAGTTTACTAGGTACTTAAATCCCATTGCACCTCATAAAGCTCTTCAAATAATTTAACGATTCATGCTTCCTAAATGTGAACTAAGATTCCGGTTATTGTTATAAATATTAAGTATAAATAATTCTTCGTGTAATTTCTAATAGCGAGCGAAAGCGACCCGCAGGGTCGCGTGCAAGCGATCCGAAGCTATTAGGCAACACGTATGTACCGTATGTATGAACTCAAAGCCAAGCTAATCTCAAAGGCATCAACTTCAAAATTTTTCAACGGAAGTGGTACACAAGGACGCTGACATGTTTGCGCATGGCGGAAATTGACATTCGCAATTGAAGAAATGATTTATTTATCGAAGAACGATACAGCATTTTGGCAGTATATTTATGTGGCTACTAACAGTTGGTAATAGTAACAATAAATACTGCACGCTATTTGTGAAAAAATAAAAATGAACGCAGCAATTTCCGTAACTCCTCGGATGAATTCCAGAAAATAACGACGCCGTAAATATATCTTCCAATCACAGCAATGATAAAATTATCTTTCAATCAGAGCACTAGAAAATAATATCTTCCAATCAAAACGCAGATAAAAATAGTTATCTCGAAATAGACAAAACATGTCGCCTGCTGTTTACAAATATTGGTAACAGCCACTGTGGTCTGCTTCAGGCGCAGTTTTTCAAAAGAAAAAAAAATATATTGGGCCTTCAATTTTATTTCATAACTAGATGAAGTGATTGTGCCCGCACGATACACGGGATTTTCCTCCTATTTTCAGTTCCTGGGATTTTTCGTCTCAAAATTGAGAAGAACGCAGAAAAACGGATTTTTGATGAGCCTATTAACACATTGTCGTAGACGATATAATGGCAAGATTTTTTTTTACAGAAACCCTGTCTCGTTTGTCCGGCAGCTATTGCTCAGGAGAGAAGTGTGGTAACTACCGTGATATTTGGAAGGTTGTTGTCGGGTTTCGGGGTTAGGACAGAGATATTTCCAGAGGGGGTAATGGCCAGAGGGTCCTAGACTCCTATTGAGGACAAAGCCTCCTCGAGAATATTTTGCAAAGTTCAGTACTCTTAAGATTCAATCTGTGCAGTTGTACCATGTGCTGCCCTATATTGGAGAGCATTTGTGGGGGCTCTCTGTTGTGTAAAATTGCATTGGGTCATTTTTTTTTGGGGGGGGGGGGGGGCTGTGGTAAACATTTAGGGGACTTGCCCCCCCCCCCCCCCTTAATTCCGTGGCTACGCTACTCAATCAAAGCAGCCGCAATGTTGGCAGGACCTCTATGCAGTACGCCAGCTCCCAGAGGTCGCATCTAATGAAATTCTGTACTGACCGCCAAGGAACCATACATTGGAACAACCATAGCCATTCCAAACTGCGCATTATTACTATGTCGACCTCATTACGAGTGGACGATATTTGCCAGTAAATCCATGTCAGTTGTAACTTGTAATTCCCATTCAGAAGGTTAATTCCAGGCCTTCGTGGTGCTGTATTATTTTTGGCTTCCATGTCAGAATGTTAGGAAGCAAATGGATTTTTGCAGGTAGGTAACTGTCCGGACATTTCCTGTAATCACATACCCCAAAGTTTCAATGATTTTTCACTCGAAACGTAAAATGACACTGAACGCCTAACCTATATAGTCTAAAAGCGCATATTTTTCTGAATATATTACAAATTACAACAAATCATTTGAATTGGTAAGGACTGATTAGTAATATTAATATTAAATATTTAAAAGAAACACGAATTCCGATGTCTGCGGGTTTTACTGAAAATTTTGATTTCAAATAATCACAAACATGTGAGTCATTATCGTATCCCAGTCGGTTTCAACAAGTTCTCTGTCATGAATGCATATATTTAGATCCGAGTGCCATCATGTTGCAATGTGACAGACACAAATTCTGTCATTATATGCTGTGTTGTGCAGTACATAGGCTTCCAACCACGCGAAGTGAATGACAATGCGTTTTTGAAACAGATGGCTTTGGCAAGAGAATATTGTGTTGAGTACTCTCCCTTGATGTGCAGAGCTCTGTTTCGAGCATAGGATTCCAGGTTTCCATTTTTGCTTTCACACTCCCGTTTTTTTAAACGTTCTGTTTTCGAAATAACAGCATATCAGAATATTTCTTTATTATTGAGTAACAATTCTTCCAACATATTTACCAGTATGTATTATTCTTTGGGGCTTTTTTTCACCAAATTTCTTGCTGGTACCCAAGGTAAACTGTTTGATATTTGTGGGACATCACTTGTCACTGGATCGGCAAGGCTCAACTAACTTCGTGTCAACTCAAGAATTTGCCCGAACCCAGTCGCCCGCTTTTGATGAAATAAGGTGGACCAAGAATGGACCTCCTGGGCCCATTTTAGGCTGGCTGTCCTGTCATTCTGATAATGACAAGCCTGGATTTGTACGATCACAACAAGTATAGGCCTAAAGTCAGGATTAACCAATCATGTATACTGTTGTCACTTTAGAAGAATTCCACCAGGCATTGGTCATATTGCCCCAACCCTTCCTGTTGCTTCTTAACTACATGTACGTCGCGGGGTCTTCGGGTAGATGACTAATTCTCAGTTATTTATCTATGCCGTGAGATCTTATGGGGAAAGCCTGAAATTGAAACGCGGTACCAGAAGGCAACTTCCCAGACTCGAAGTCAGCAGTATTTAAAAATTTGACATGGGTGTGGGGAGAGGGGGGAGGGGGGTATATGTATACCTAAAGCGAATTCAAACTTGGACCCAAACTCCGTAACATATTACGCACATCCAAAGTGCACAGCCCCGAGATGGGGAGGGTATTTGAGGGAGTCCTCCCCTTCCCGATTTTTTTTTAAATAAGAGGCTTTGATAACAATTCTAGAACCTCGTAATGCCTCATTTGAATCTGGTCATGGCTCTGCGTTTAGTCAATGGTTAACAGTGGTGTGTGACATTTCTAAATCCCGCACTTTCCGGTCTCGGTTCTGGTCTGGTGTTGGGAAATCTCTTTGCCGAATTGAATAATGAGTTGTTTGACAATCATGATATTTCAAGAATTATGTAGGAGGTCATCGGACATTTGTTAGCTTCTGTCGGCTGCTGGCTCTGAGTCTATGCCTCACTGGTCAGAAATTATTTTCCAACAGATTGTGTAAATTTTCGACAGAGATGTTTATTGAGGTCGCGGTTCGCCACTGTCGCACACCACCTGATCAGGTCTGCAACTTCCGCTGCTATTAGAAGCCAAATGAATTTTTTTTTTTGGTGGGGGGTGGGGGGGGGGGGGGGGGAGTTTCCCAGTCCTCAATCTGGCTTCAGCAACTAATTCCAGGCCTTCGTGATGCTCTATTACTTTTGGCTTCCATGTCAGAATGTTAGGAAGCAAATGGGTAGTTGCAGGTAGATAATTGTCGGGATACTTCTTGAAATAAGACACCCTTAAAGTTTCAATGATTTTTCCCTCAAGACGTAAAATGACACTAAACGCCTACCCTATATAATCTAAAAGCGCATATTTTCCTGAATATATTACAAATTACAACAAATCATTTGAATTGGTATTCTATCCGCAAGGACTGATCAAGCAATATTAAATATTTAAAAGAAACGCGAATTCCAATGTCTGCGGTTTTACTGCAAATTTTGATTTCAAATTATGTACAGCGTTCACTGAAGTTGAGGTCGCCGGGTGCAAAATGATCAATGTTTTTCAGACGTGTTTACTGGCATGGACGCCAGAGTTGTCGAGTCCAACTAATGGGTGTTTGTGTTGGGTGGGGGTTGGGCAGTTGCGTCGGATAGTTTTACGGGTGGAGGTAGCTAGATTTCTAGCCTCGAACGAGCTTATTTTATGATTTTGATATTTTATGTGCTCGTTCCGATTATAAAAATCAGAGCACCTGGGCTCCAAATTGGAACTAGGGTGGAGGAAGAGCCACAACATCCAATTTCTGAATAACGGCCACTTTAACCCGTCTCATAGTACAGTTTTGTCAGGTCAAAGTGGCGATCGAAAGAAAAAAGTTTGGTTTTTATCAAAAATTTTCAGTCCCAACCGGACCAAAAACTTTCCAGGTAAAGAAAAAAATTTCTTCGTCTCATTTATTTATTTATTTAATTATTGATGTTTAAGGTCACATACTTATGCACAATGGCTAATCATGACCGTGACAGTTTTACGGGTGGAGGAAGCCGGAGAACCCGGAGAGAACCACCGAGCAACGACGAGCAGCTGTCAGCTCCCCAACACCGTAACTCCGCACTGTAGCACAGGCAGGGTTAGATTGGTTGAAGACATGCGTACCATCGACATGCAGTACGCCTTAGTACACGGCGTCATCGTGCCCCCACGCGGGCAATGGAGATGAACTGTCTTGCCCAAGGACACAACGTGGTTGCCGCAGGTGGGATTCGAACCGAGGACCTTTCGGCTTGCAGCCTGCACCTCTACCAACTGAGCCATTCTTCGTCTCAAAATTGACCAAAACGCATAGAAAACAGAAAAAAAATTACGATTTTTGTTCAAAATTTTCCAAGTTCGAACCGGAGTGGTAGTTCTCCAGCCATCTGAAGCCAAGTGGAATAAAACCCTATTCCCATGGGATGGAGAAAGGTTTAAAGAGACCGTGAATGTTGCCATTTCAATCACGGAAGCTTAAAACGCGTCAAGAACGCCGAGTATTCCCATGCCAAAAAAGAGGGTGCACGGACCGTTGAGAGGCTGAGAGTGTACCTTTAGCGACCGCCCGATGCCAAAGACAACAAAATTGTGCTTCCAAACTACGGGGAATCTTTTTACATATATAAGGGCTACACATTCTCAATCACCGCCCCTTTTAACCCACTCCTGTAGTACAGTATAATCAGGTCGAATTTCCAGTCCGAAGACCGATTTTTCGTTTTTTGGTCGTGGACGGTGGAGTCCGAACAGAAATGTTTTGGGAGGAAGAATTTTGGGGGGTGTTTTTTGGTCTAATGACTGATACAAAGCACACAAAAAAAATCAATTTTTTGGCCATTTCGGGCGTTTTGAAGGACGTTTCGGCTCCAAAAGAGGGTCATAGGATAATTTAGCCCGAAATGGTTTAGCGACACAAGCATATACTTTGGGACGCTCTACGCGTTCCCTAAGTTTGAATAAAATCGTCAAGATCGTATCCGAGATTTAGTGATTATAAAAGGGTTGGAAAAAAAATAATAAGAATTCCGAAGAATAACAAATGTATTTTCCTTTTTCAAAGGAAAATCCAAATAACTTGTACAGTTGCAGTTTTCGCTCGCTTTTAGGTTTTCCTAAATTTCATATTAATAGCGAACGAAGAAAGCATAATGGTAACGTGTGTGTATGTGTGAAAATATAAGATCCAAATTTAGAATATTTCAGAAAAATATATATCCATGCAATCCAAAAATCTGTGTCCGGAAGTAAACACCATGGACGAAAAATAGGAGTCGAAGTTGATCAAATTGTATTGTTTTCATTGGTAGAAATCGAATTAGATTTCTGAAAAAGGAACAGGTGAACGTCAGGAATAGCATCGCCCACAGATATCGGATATGGCGTCAACTGGCAGGTTCGAAATCGAAACCACAACAATACAAAAGAAACGCAAGTTGCGCTGCATTTGTCGTTCATTTTTTAAACTTCAATTGCTTGTACAAAAAAAAAATCAAAATTGTTGGCCACAAAGTCGCACGCTTGTTAATAAAATATCTAAGAACAAGTGTGTCTGCAAGAAATTCTATAATTTTAAGTATTTTCCTTTCGCGAGACGTTTAAAAACGACGAGTCGATGTTTTCTCGCATTTCTCAGTTCTGGTGCTCTTTTGTTGTAAACAAAAGGTTTTCCCCTCTCGTGCTTAGGACGATTTCTGCTAGAAGATACGTCATATACAATTAAAAGAGGGACACAATGGGATTCCTGAGACTTTGCTATTCATTGCAATGCATTGTACTTTTCGGACCGTAATTTTTTCCCTTTTTTCTGACGCAATAAAATTTTATGAACGATTTTTTTCACTTTAATATTTATCAAGAAGTTACGGTACCGGTACCTGGTAATGATATTTCGAACACGAACTTTTCATTTTTGAGGTTTTGAAGTGAACTTACACCCAAGCACTGCAGTGAAAACTCCACAGAAAATTGTTGCTTCTTTCGGATTGACCCACTTTTGTGTCATGCGGTGCTTCTTGTAACGTTGTATACCAATTTTGGCTAGGAAAGACGGTTTGCCGTCTTCGGGCTGTGATTGCAAGAGACAATTATCAATACGTGTACACGCAGTGTTGATACATTTTGTTTTTGAATATAAAATCATTCAGTAAATAGTTCATGACTGATTCCTTCAAAAGATAAGGAAGATCAGAAGGTGAACTACTGTCGTGTTCAATCAGTGACCGAGTCTGATCAAACAGTCAGTCTGTCAGTCTCCAAATCCAATTCCAAATGCATTTGCAATTTAAGGCGACCACGGACCAGCTAAATCGGACTACAATTACACATTAAATCGTCGGAATTAATTCCATAAATTTTATACCAGACAATTTTACTTGCACTCACAGATACTGAATTCGTTTTCTATCTGATCCTTTTTACATGACGTTTAACAATCCAGTGGCGGTGCCACTGGAGGGGGATAGCTATCCCTCCCAACCCCCCGCGCCACCCAAATCAAACTTCAAATTTCTATCTGACCGTGGTTTTCCCACCCAATTTCCCACCGCAAACGACACACAACAATACATGTCATGTCGGGTGTTGTAGAAATGTTCAGATATGGCTCCCACTCCCAGGGCCTCAATATACAGAAATCTTTCATGGGGAGAACTCCATATCCCCACACACGCGAGGGGGAAATCCCGTTCCCTCCGCCAGCTATAAGGCCTGCGGCATTTAAGAGATTCCTTCGGCATCTTGACCTTGAATCCCCACCCCCATAGCTTACCTAAGCCCCCCCCCCCCCCCCAAAAAAAAAAAAAAAAAAAATTGAAATCTTGGCGCCGTCACTGTAGCGATCAGTCGGTATCAAGAAAATTTGTGATGGAAAGACAATGTGTTGATCAAATTTGCAGAAAGGGCTACATAAAATTAAGCTACATAATGTTCTAACCAACTTGCAAGTTAAAAATACAACCACAGATTTGGGTTCGATCGGGGGTGATTGATAGTAGTGAAGGCTGTCACTATAGGTACAAGCACTTAACACTGATTTCCCCATACTCCAATGCTGACACTATAGGGACAAAATTAACATAGGAATCTCCATAGGGGTTTTGTCCCTATAGTGTCATTTTGTCCCTATAGTGTCAACATTGGAGGCAGGAAAACATTTTTAAATTTTTTTTCCTGCCTCCAATGTTGACACTATAGGGACAAAAATGACACTATAGGGACAAAACCCCTATGGAGATTCCTATGTTAATTTTGTCCCTATAGTGTCAGCATTGGGGTATGGGGAAATCAGTGTTAAGTGCTTGTACCTATAGTAACAGCGATGGGGTAGAGGCCTCCCAATAACTTTATACTGCCAAATATGTGTATTTTGCTTATTAATCAATCTTTCCATACAGTAAAGTGTTGTATGGTTTAAAGTATGGAAAGATTGATTAATAAGCAAAATACACATATTTGGCAGAATATAGTAATTGGGACAACCTACCCCATGACTGACACTATAGACCAAAGCATTTAACACTGAATTCAGCATACCCCAGGACTGACACTATAGGCCAGAAATTAACATAGGATTCTCCATAGGGTTTTTGGTCTATAGTGTCATATTTTGGCCTATAGTGTCAGTCCTGGAGGCGAGAAAAAGGTTTTTAAAATCTTTTTCTCGCCTCCAGGACTGACACTATAGGCCAAAATATGACACTATAGACCAAAAACCCTATGGAGAATCCTATGTTAATTTCTGGCCTATAGTGTCAGTCCTGGGGTATGCTGAATTCAGTGTTAAATGCTTTGGTCTATAGTGTCAGTCATGGGGTAGGTTGTCCCAATTACTATATTCTGCCAAATATGTGTATTTTGCTTATTAATCAATCTTTCCATACTTTAAACCATACAACACTTTACTGTATGGAAGGATTGGTTGATAAGCATACAATCTCTAACCACAGTGAAAAATAGTTAAGTATCTCTTAACTCTTGTTCACTTATGGGATGGAATGGTGAAAAAAAGAGAAGTATCTCTTCTCTTTTTTACTGGTGAGGGTGGGGTAATGGGTCACCACTACATTGAAACAGAAAATAAGAGTTAGTTTTTTTTTTTTGCTACCACTATTTAATACATCAAGCGAGAGGAACATATGTACACCGAGATCTGAGATTGACTATAAAAAAAGTCTTTTTACATTGAGATATAATACATAGAGCGAGAGGAACATATATATATCGAGATATGAGAATGACTATCTATAGAAACCCTATTTACATCAAGAATTGTTGTGTGATACCGCTTTATTGGAAGGTTTTTTTATGTTTGTTTTCTTGTGAAATTATCGACAGCCAGTTTTTCTTGCAATAAAGCATTGTCACATATTACATATGATACACAACAGTGAGTGACAAAAAATATACAATAGAATTTATCAAAAAAACTCTGTGGGTTGTTTTGACACCTGATTACAGTCATTTTAAATAATGTCTATAGTTTTGCTCAAACCATCGACGGACTTCTCTGTCATTCTCTTGAAAATTTCTTGGGTTGAATTTGATAGTAAGAACTGTCTCTAAATCATATCCTTTAGCAAGATGATCTAAAACAAATATACAGTACATACCACACACCACAGTATGAAGACTCTGTACTCTCATTGTGTTTATAGTCCATGAATCTGTGTTTTTCACTATGAAATTGTATATATCTTTATGTAATGGTGGTAAGCCATAAGAATCAAAGTAGATGGCTGAATGATTGTCTTTGAAATATATCACCACCCAGTGTTCTCCTGGTTCTTTTGATGAATCTGTGTTCACAATATAAGCTTTTCTGTGTTTATGCTTTTGTTTTGGTAATAAGTCTCTTGAACACACTTTTCCATTCAATGATGATAACCTTTGAGAATTATCAAGAACATATTGTAGTTGAGTGGTGTCCATCTCTTCTTATCCCTAAAAAGGGCTGTTGTACTTTTTTTTAATCAACTTCTTCTTCTTCTTCTTTAACAAGTGGTGTGTAATATCCCCACTCTTTCTCTACTAAATCTGCCCAATTTTGAATGTCTTCTTGTGTGTTAATTTTAAAGTTCACATTCATATATGTAAAACAGCCTTCAATATTCCATTTTTTTGCTTGTTCGAGCAGTTTATATAGTACACTTGATGGGCACACTTTTTCCATACAGTCTTTCAAATACATTTCAATCCATATTCTTACATCCTTTCTTATACAAAAGTCATGTTTTGCTCCAGGTATTCCTTGACATCCATAACACAGTTTATCACTTATTCTTTTATCAAAGGTGTCACTTCATTTACAACAATTTCTTTAAATAATCTAAGGAACAGTTTTTCATTTTCTGTCTTCACTCGCCTCATTATTTGTATTCTTTGTCTCATTTCTCTGTGCATCTTGCAATGTTCACATTTACTCATTGTTAATAGTCAAATATCACTTCTCTGAACAACAACGTTGATCACCTGTGTCAGAGCTTGAGCAAACTGAAGATCTATTCGAAGGTTGCCAGACTTTATAGGGTGAGCTAATGGTCCACTGCTTGATGTATTAAATAGTGGTAGCAAAAAAAAAAACTAACTCTTATTTTCTGTTTCAATGTAGTGGTGACCCATTACTCCATCCTCACCAGTAAAAAAGAGAAGAGATACTTCTCTTTTTTCCCCACCCCAAACCATCAGTAAAAAGAGTTAAGAGATACTTAACTATTTTTTCACTGTGGGTAAGATATTGTATGTTTAATAACCAATCCTTCCATACAGTAAAGTGTTGTACGGTTTAAAGAATGGAAAGATTGATTAATAAGCAAAATACACATATTTGGCAGTATAGAGTAATTGGGAGGTCTCCCTACCCCAGTGCTGATACTATACCCCCAAGCATTTAACACTGAATTCAGCATACCCCAGGACTGACACTATAGCCCCAAAATTAACATAGGATTCTCCATAGGGTTTTTGGTCTATAGTGTCATATTTGGGGGTATAGTGTCAGTCCTGGAGGCGAGAAAAAGATTTTAAAATCTTTTTCTCGCCTCCAGGACTGACACTATAGCCCCAAATATGACACTATAGACCAAAAACCCTATGGAGAATCCTATGTTAATTTTAGTATAGTGTCAGTCCTGGAGGCGAGAAAAAGATTTTAAAATCTTTTTCTCGCCTCCAGGACTGACACTATAGCCCCAAATATGACACTATAGACCAAAAACCCTATGGAGAATCCTATGTTAATTTTGGGGGTATAGTGTCAGTCCTGGGGTATGCTGAATTCAGTGTTAAATGCTTGGGGCTATAGTATCAGCACTGGGGTAGGGAGGCCTCCCAATTACTCTATACTGCCAAATATGTGTATTTTGCTTATTAATCAATCTTTCCATTCTTTAAACCGTACAACACTTTACTGTATGGAAGGATTGGTTATTAAACATACAATCTCTTACCCACAGTGGAAACTAAACTTTTTTTAAAAAAGTTTTATTCCACAGTGGGGTGTGAGGGTGAAACGCGAAATCGTCTGTTCTTACTTTCAGGGTGAACTTATCTCGAGCGTGGTGGATATCAGACTACAACATTAAACATTATTTATTTATTTATTTATTGATGTTTAAGGTCACATATTTATGCACAATGGCTAATCATGACCTACATTAAACATTAAATGAATAAATGAAGGGTTGAAATTAAGAGGGGAAATTTAGTTGGGAGTGTTTAGCTTATAACATTTTGAAAGAATTTATTTGAACTACACACACACACACACACACACACACATACACACAATTCTATCTCACCTTCTCTTTGAACGCGAGTATACAATTATTTGTATACTCGTATTCAAAGTCGTTTGTGCGTGAGGTGAAAATTCATTTCCCTGGGGAGATTTGTCTTGAAAAATATTTTTTCATGAAGCTGTTTTAACATACAAAAACTGAAAAACACGCACATAACTCTGATAATGCACTGTGAAAAATCATCTGTTTATAATTATCATCAAACTTGTCTTTCTGGGCGGGGGATATGTTATTAGATATGCATGTGTTTTGAGCGCACAGAATGTAATTATACACCACACTTGAATCTCTCTCTCTCTCTCTCTCTCTCTCTCTCTCTATGTCACGTTCTCTATTTAAAAACCCAATAAACTAAGAGACATATATTCTCTCCATGGCTTCAGATGCGTAATTCGCGCGCGTGATTAACAGGCAGGTGTCTGACCCTACTTCTTAGTGCAAGTTTTTTTAGACAAAAATTTATCTTTTTTCTGTTAGAGAAATGAGAGTTTTCCCCCTTGCACTGTAGACTGTTAATCTCATGTAACTTTTTTTTTGCCTGCAGAAAAAATATTGGGATATGAGATGTCAGTAAATTTGTAACAAAAAATCACCTTGTTATTGCTTCACGGTATTTATTTTGACGGGAGGGGGAAATGAAAAATTTCGACCACACGACTCACTGGCTGTTTCGCCGCCCCAGATTTTGGAACAGTGTTCCAAAATCTGGGGCGGCGAAACAATCAGTGAGTCGTGTGGTCGAAATTTTTCATTTCCCCCTCCCGTCAAAATAAATACCGTGAAGCAATAACACGGTGATTTTTTGTTGCAAATTTGGAGGGGAAAATGAAATATTTCGATCAGTGGGTAATGTGATGGAAACATTTTCATTTCCTCCCCGCCAAAATAAATACCGTGAAGCAATAACACGGTGATTTTTTGTTGCAAATTTGGAGGGGAAAATGAAATATTTCGATCAGTGGGTAATGTGATCGAAACATTTTCATTTCCTCCCCGCCAAAATAAATACCGTGAAGTAATAACAAGATGATTTTTTTGTTGTTGCAATTTAGAGGGGGGGGGGGGGGAGGGGGGGGGGGAATGAAATATTTTATAAATGAATTGGGTACTGTATTTTGGTTGTTTGTGCATAAAGTTTCTCTTTTTAAGAATATGGTGGCCCTGATAAGGGCCGTTTTAAAGTTGTTGTCTTTGAGCCAGGGGGGGTTGATTCTATTCAGGCAATATTTTTCCATACCGCCCCTGACAACACGCCATATTTCCAATCCTCATTCGAATTGGGTGTGGTGATTTTGATGGTTCTTCTCCATTATCTTCCAACCTCCTAACTGTTATACGCTGTTCAGTGGCTTTCCTCTTACGCCCCGGTCTTTTCTTGGTCTGTTTGGGGGGTTCTAGCATCTGAAAATCCACCGGGATGGTAATCTTCTCCGGCACGAATTGTAGAGGTGACGTTTTTTTTTAGTTGATCCACAGCATCGTAAATCTTTTCTAGCATTGCCAGAATTTTTCCCCGCTCTGTCTCATCAGTTTGTACTTCCACATCTCTTGTATTCTTTTCACTAGGTGTGGTATCATAATATCTCCAATAACCGGCATCCATAGCCTGTAGATCTTCAAAATTTATAGTTGTAAATTCTGACATTTTTTCAGTGTAATGATAAAATGAAGAAGTTTTTGCTTTCAATTTATACTATTAGGATTTGTTTTCCCTCTCTTTTTACCATTGGATGAAATTTTTTGGGGGGGGGGGGGGGAAACTCCCTCCCAATACAAAATAAAGAAAGTCTTTATTTTGTATTAGAAGGAGTTTCCCTTCCAAAAATTAACCAACAGTACAGAAGCCCGCCTAACAATCAACCAGTCTGGGAAGAAGGCGCCAGAATTACTCATTTTCACAATGAGTAATTCTGACGCCTTTTTCCCTCCGTTGAATTACTATCAAATAAAGAAAGTCTTTTATTTTTTATTTGAAAGTTTCCCCTCCAAAAAATTAACCAACAGTAGAGAAGTCCGCCTCAAAATCAACCAGTCTGGGAAGAAGGCGCCAGAATTACTCATTTTCACAATGAGTAATTCTGGCGGCTTTTCCCTCCCTTGAATTACTATAAAATTCACTAGACTCGCCCCTCATACCACCAATGTTCTTATTGACAAACATGAAGATTGAACTAAGCATCGAGGTAGAGAGCATAGCACAGAGCGGTGACAGAAGGGGACAGAACACCGAGCACACAGTCATTCCAAGAGAAAATCTACGAGAATTGGCGAGGAGAGGTGGTGCGGAATCTATTTCATCACAGGCCATGGATGAAGCTCGAAGGGGCCTTGAGCTATTTCTTAGAAGGCTGATGACAGATAGTTACTGCTATGCCACAGACAGAATCGGTTACCCAAACAACATTATCACAAGAGCCGATGTTCTACGAGCTGCTAGGAAGAAGCATGGAATAATCTTGCCAAAATAAACATACATTGTTTATTTTAAAAACATAAAAACGGCCCTTATCAGGGCCACCATATTCTTAAAAAGAGAAACTTTATGCACACTCAACCAATATGATAGAATATAACTGAATTCTTATTTTCACGACACAAAAAAAAGTATCTAAACACTGTATTCACATTTTCATAATTTTATTCCATGAAAGTTTACATAAGTGTAGTGTCACTTTGAAAATGTTCACATCTTCTTGGTAAATTTTGCCATTTTAGGTTGAATGTCTTTAGCTTTTCGTTTTCTTGTTACTTTCATCGGGGGTGGTTCTGTCTCCGGGAATAAATTTTCTTCATCAACTTCCATCTTTGATTCAGTAGGTGTATCCATATTGTATAATAATGTATAACCATTATCACCAAACTCTGGTAACACAGGTTCTGCTAAGTCAACTTTCTCATTTGTAAAGTTTATATGGGGAGGTGGTGGTGTTGGTATCATGCTCATCCCCCCTAAAGTGTGGTTGTCAATGTCTTTTTCATCAAGTTGTAACTTGAAACCTGTAATCGGTAATCTATCTTCTGCATGCTTTATGTATTCTGACCATGGATAAACTTTTACCACTCCTCGTTGACCAACAGCTGGTGAACCCCATCTTGGTTGAGACACAGAGTTATTCGATAGCTTTTTCAATCTACATTCATTAATCCAATGTCCTCTCTGATTGCAATAAAAACATGGACCTTTGTCTGAACATGTATTCGCCCAATGTCCTTTCTGATGACAAATGGAACAAATCATCTCTTTAGGTGTTGATATCAATTTATAAAGTTCATTCACAAGTCTTCTAACTTCTCCCCATTCAGATGGTTTATAGTAAATACTTTTAGCATCACTTGCTTTCTCCATTCTTGGATCAGTGTTCATCTTTAACTTTTGGAGCGTTTCAAAAATATGTCTTGTCTTCTTGAAGTCAAAAGCAAGTGTGAAACATCTTAAGATTCTTCCTCCTTTTATACTTTTTTATACTTTCTCGGCGAACAGAAATTTGTGTTTCAAGAAAAAATATTTTTCCTGAAAACACAAGATTCTGTTTTTCAGATTTTTTTGTACACTCCAAAATGGTTATGGAAATATTTTGAAATCTTCAAAATATTTCCATAACCATTTTGGAGTGTACAAAAAAATCTGAAAAACAGAATCTTGTGTTTTCAGGAAAAATATTTTTTCTTGAAACACAAATTTCTGTTCGCCGAGAAAGTATAAAAATGTGGGTAGGGGGAGGTTTGGATTACACAAGTTTTTTTGACTTGACAAGAGTGAAAGACGTGATTTTTCCAAAAGATGAAGAGATCATTAGTGGACTACAGTGATTCAGAGGATAATGACACAGAACCTGTTGCATTAGCTGGTAAGAAACAGAGATTGACTGAATATGCTAAGAATACAAAATCTGTACACTCTGAAAAGAGTGTACAGAATTTATATTCCATTCATCCTCAGTTAATGCGTGCATCCAGAAAATTTCACTCCGAATCACATGTATGCAAAGTGACTTTAAAGCAATTTGATGTCACTAATCCGCTCGAGTTTTTAACTGAAATGTTTCAATCAATGGTGGAAGATGTAAAAAGGAATGTGGTATACAAGACAACGACCCCATGAGGATATCCATCCACCATCCAGGCCTTGATGTAGGTATATTTTATTCCTTTTACAAAGGCTATGGGGGGTAAATGGTAAAACAGTGTTAGATGAGATAGAAAAAGTTATTCAGTCGAATGATAAATTTACGATACATGACGGTCAATTATCTTTGGAAGTGACACACACGCGCCTATCACAAGGTCGTGGGCGAAAAGCACCTATTTCATTTTCAGCTGTGGGTAAACTGGTTGGAAATAAGAAAAGTATTATTGAAATTAAAAATGTCCATGATTCCATGTGTTTTGCAAGAGCCATTGTAGTGGGAAAATGCCATGTTGATAAAGATAATTCAGAACTTTGGCAAAAGAAATGGAAGAATATTCGATATTCTGATACAACGACACAAGAGCGAGAAGCTAAAATATTGATGAATAAAGCAGGTCTCAAATATAATAAAGCTTGTGGGTATGAGGAATATCATAAAATTCAAGAAATACTCTCCCCAGAGTATGTCATTAAAATCCACCCACAATTTGCAAAAGAAGCGTTTTTATACGAACCACCGCAAACTACAAAAAGAGAGTAAAGTTATTCACATTTACCACCACGAGAAGCATTTTGACACCATCACTAAAATTACAGGGTTTTTAGGGTGTGCTTACTATTGTGAATATTGCAATGTAGGCTATAATAACAGAGAACGTCATAGATGTCCGAAAGGCTGTGTATGTTATTCCCCACTGCCATGTACGCCTGAACATTCTGTTCATTGTTACACATGTAATAGAGATTTTGTAAGTTCATCTTGTTATAAAAATCACACAACTCTATTACAGAACCAAGAAAAATCAATGTCAGTGAAGTTAGCAGACAGTACCCAGTACCCAGTACCCGGTTCAAAAGTATAGGACGTTTCCATTTATAAAACGGGGAAATATGTTAAAATTGTTTCAATTTTGAGAATCTAATCGTTCTCAGCAAATGATGGGAAGTGAAAGCGAACATGTAACTCACATATAGATAAGAAAATGGATTTGCACTCACTGCACCCACGGAGAACGAATTGGGTACTGGGTTCTGAAATCTGAATTGGGTGCTGGCGTCCGATTCGCCACTATAGTACATACACGCCAACAACGGTTATTTATAGCAATGTCGCAATGTTTAAGTCTGTTTAAGTGCAAACCAAGGCGTCCACAATGTCTCTACCCACAACTGCCGAATCGGGTACTGGATTCTAAAATCTGAATTGGGTGCTGGCGTCCGATTCGCCAACATAGCACATACGCGCCAACAACGGCTATTTATAGCAATGTCGCAATGTGTACGTCTGTTTAAGTGCAAACCAAGGCGTCCAAAATGTCTCTACCCACAAGTACCGAATCGGGTACTGGGTTCTAAAATCTGAATTGGGTGCTGGCGTCCGATTCGCCACCATAGTACATACGCGCCAACAACGGTTATTTATAGCAAGGTCGCAATGTTTACATCTGTTTAAGTGCAAACCAAGGCGTCCACAATGTCTCTACCCACAACTGCCGAATCGGGTACAGGATTCTAAAATCTGAATTGGGTGCTGGCGTCCGATTCGCCAACATAGCACATACGCGCGAACAACGGCTATTTATAGCAATGTCGCAATGTGTACGTCTGTTTAAGTGCAAACCAAGGCGCCCAAAATGTCTCTACCCACAACTGCCGAATTGGGTACTGGGTTCTAAACTCTGAATTGGGTGCAGGCGTCCGATTCGCCACTATAGTACATACACGCCAACAACGGTTATTTATAGCAATGTCGCAATGTTTAAGTCTGTTTAAGTGCAAACCAAGGCGTCCACAATGTCTCTACCCACAACTGCCGAATCGGGTACTGGATTCTAAAATCTGAATTGGGTGCTGGCGTCCGATTCGCCAACATAGCACATACGCGCCAACAACGGTTATTTATAGCAATCTCGCAATGTATACGTCTGTTTAAGTGCAAACCAAGGCGTCCACAATGTCTCTACCCACAACTGCCGAATCGGGGACTGGGTTCTAAAATCTGAATTGGGTGCTGGCGTCCGATTCGTCAACATAGCACATACGCACCAACAACGGTTATTTATAGCAAGGTCGCAATGTTTACATCTGTTTAAGTGCAAACCAAGGCGTCCACAATGTCTCTACCCACAACTGCCGAATCGGGTACTGGATTCTAAAGTCTGAATTGGGTGCTGGCGTCCGATTCGCCAACATAGCACATACGCGCCAACAACGGCTATTTATAGCAATGTCGCAATGTGTACGTCTGTTTAAGTGCAAACCAAGGCGTCCAAAATGTCTCTACCCACAACTGCCGAATTGGGTACTGGGTTCTAAACTCTGGATTGGGTGCTGGCGTCCGATTCGCCACTATAGTACATACACGCCAACAACGGTTATTTATAGCAATGTCGCAATGTTTAAGTCTGTTTAAGTGCAAACCAAGGCGTCCACAATGTCTCTACCCACAACTGCCGAATCGGGTACTGGATTCTAAAATCTGAATTGGGTGCTGGCGTCCGATTCGCCAACATAGCACATACGCGCCAACAACGGCTATTTATAGCAATGTCGCAATGTGTACGTCTGTTTAAGTGCAAACCAAGGCGTCCAAAATGTCTCTACCCACAACTGCCGAATTGGGTACTGGGTTCTAAAATCTGAATTGGGTGCTGGCGTCCGATTCGCCACTATAGTACATACACGCCAACAACGGTTATTTATAGCAATGTCGCAATGTTTAAGTCTGTTTAAGTGCAAACCAAGGCGTCCACAATGTCTCTACCCACAACTGCCGAATCGGGTACTGGATTCTAAAATCTGAATTGGGTGCTGGCGTCCGATTCGCCAACATAGCACATGCGCGCCAACAACAGCTATTTATAGCAATGTCGCAATGTGTACGTCTGTTTAAGTGCAAACCAAGGCGTCCACAATGTCTCTACCCACAAGTACCGAATCGGGTACTGGGTTCTAAAATCTGAATTGGGTGCTGGCGTCCGATTCGCCACCATAGTACATACGCGCCAACAACGGTTATTTATAGCAAGGTCGCAATGTTTACATCTGTTTAAGTGCAAACCAAGGCGTCCACAATGTCTCTACCCACAACTGCCGAATCGGGTACAGGATTCTAAAATCTGAATTGGGTGCTGGCGTCCGATTCGCCAACATAGCACATACGCGCCAACAACGGCTATTTATAGCAATGTCGCAATGTGTACTTCTGTTTAAGTGCAAACCAAGGCGTCCAAAATGTCTCTACCCACAACTGCCGAATTGGGTACTGGGTTCTAAACTCTGAATTGGGTGCTGGCGTCCGATTCGCCACTATAGTACATACACGCCAACAACGGTTATTTATAGCAATGTCGCAATGTTTAAGTCCGTTTAAGTGCAAACCAAGGCGTCCACAATGTCTCTACCCACAACTGCCGAATCGGGTACTGGATTCTAAAATCTGAATTGGGTGCTGGCGTCCGATTCGCCAACATAGCACATACGCGCCAACAACGGCTATTTATAGCAATGTCGCAATGTGTACGTCTGTTTAAGTGCAAACCAAGGCGTCCAAAATGTCTCTACCAACAACTGCCGAATTGGGTACTGGGTTCTAAACTCTGAATTGGGTGCTGGCGTCCGATTCGCCACTATAGTACATACACGCCAACAACGGTTATTTATAGCAATGTCGCAATGTTTAAGTCTGTTTAAGTGCAAACCAAGGCGTCCACAATGTCTCTACCCACAACTGCCGAATCGGGTACTGGATTCTAAAATCTGAATTGGGTGCTGGCGTCCGATTCGCCAACATAGCACATACGCGCCAACAACGGCTATTTATAGCAATGTCGCAATGTGTACGTCTGTTTAAGTGCAAACCAAGGCGTCCAAAATGTCTCTACCCACAGCTGCCGAATTGGGTACTGGGTTCTAAACTCTGAATTGGGTGCTGGCGTCCGATTCGCCACTATAGTACATACACGCCAACAACGGTTATTTATAGCAATGTCGCAATGTTTAAGTCTGTTTAAGTGCAAACCAAGGCGTCCACAATGTCTCTACCCACAACTGCCGAATCGGGTACTGGATTCTAAAATCTGAATTGGGTGCTGGCGTCCGATTCGCCAACATAGCACATACGCGCCAACAACGGCTATTTATAGCAATGTCGCAATGTGTACGTCTGTTTAAGTGCAAACCAAGGCGTCCAAAATGTCTCTACCCACAACTGCCGAATTGGGTACTGGGTTCTAAAATCTGAATTGGGTGCTGGCGTCCGATTCGCCACTATAGTACATACACGCCAACAACGGTTATTTATAGCAATGTCGCAATGTTTAAGTCTGTTTAAGTGCAAACCAAGGCGTCCACAATGTCTCTACCCACAACTGCCGAATCGGGTACTGGATTCTAAAATCTGAATTGGGTGCTGGCGTCCGATTCGCCAACATAGCACATGCGCGCCAACAACGGCTATTTATAGCAATGTCGCAATGTGTACGTCTGTTTAAGTGCAAACCAAAGCGTCCACAATGTCTCTACCCACAAGTACCGAATCGGGTACTGGGTTCTAAAATCTGAATTGGGTGCTGGCGTCCGATTCGTCAACATAGCACATACGCACCAACAACGGTTATTTATAGCAAGGTCGCAATGTTTACATCTGTTTAAGTGCAAACCAAGGCGTCCACAATGTCTCTACCCACAACTGCCGAATCGGGTACTGGATTCTAAAGTCTGAATTGGGTGCTGGCGTCCGATTCGCCAACATAGCACATACGCGCCAACAACGGCTATTTATAGCAATGTCGCAATGTGTACGTCTGTTTAAGTGCAAACCAAGGCGTCCAAAATGTCTCTACCCACAACTGCCGAATTGGGTACTGGGTTCTAAACTCTGGATTGGGTGCTGGCGTCCGATTCGCCACTATAGTACATACACGCCAACAACGGTTATTTATAGCAATGTCGCAATGTTTAAGTCTGTTTAAGTGCAAACCAAGGCGTCCACAATGTCTCTACCCACAACTGCCGAATCGGGTACTGGATTCTAAAATCTGAATTGGGTGCTGGCGTCCGATTCGCCAACATAGCACATACGCGCCAACAACGGCTATTTATAGCAATGTCGCAATGTGTACGTCTGTTTAAGTGCAAACCAAGGCGTCCAAAATGTCTCTACCCACAACTGCCGAATTGGGTACTGGGTTCTAAAATCTGAATTGGGTGCTGGCGTCCGATTCGCCACTATAGTACATACACGCCAACAACGGTTATTTATAGCAATGTCGCAATGTTTAAGTCTGTTTAAGTGCAAACCAAGGCGTCCACAATGTCTCTACCCACAACTGCCGAATCGGGTACTGGATTCTAAAATCTGAATTGGGTGCTGGCGTCCGATTCGCCAACATAGCACATGCGCGCCAACAACAGCTATTTATAGCAATGTCGCAATGTGTACGTCTGTTTAAGTGCAAACCAAGGCGTCCACAATGTCTCTACCCACAAGTACCGAATCGGGTACTGGGTTCTAAAATCTGAATTGGGTGCTGGCGTCCGATTCGCCACCATAGTACATACGCGCCAACAACGGTTATTTATAGCAAGGTCGCAATGTTTACATCTGTTTAAGTGCAAACCAAGGCGTCCACAATGTCTCTACCCACAACTGCCGAATCGGGTACAGGATTCTAAAATCTGAATTGGGTGCTGGCGTCCGATTCGCCAACATAGCACATACGCGCCAACAACGGCTATTTATAGCAATGTCGCAATGTGTACTTCTGTTTAAGTGCAAACCAAGGCGTCCAAAATGTCTCTACCCACAACTGCCGAATTGGGTACTGGGTTCTAAACTCTGAATTGGGTGCTGGCGTCCGATTCGCCACTATAGTACATACACGCCAACAACGGTTATTTATAGCAATGTCGCAATGTTTAAGTCCGTTTAAGTGCAAACCAAGGCGTCCACAATGTCTCTACCCACAACTGCCGAATCGGGTACTGGATTCTAAAATCTGAATTGGGTGCTGGCGTCCGATTCGCCAACATAGCACATACGCGCCAACAACGGCTATTTATAGCAATGTCGCAATGTGTACGTCTGTTTAAGTGCAAACCAAGGCGTCCAAAATGTCTCTACCAACAACTGCCGAATTGGGTACTGGGTTCTAAACTCTGAATTGGGTGCTGGCGTCCGATTCGCCACTATAGTACATACACGCCAACAACGGTTATTTATAGCAATGTCGCAATGTTTAAGTCTGTTTAAGTGCAAACCAAGGCGTCCACAATGTCTCTACCCACAACTGCCGAATCGGGTACTGGATTCTAAAATCTGAATTGGGTGCTGGCGTCCGATTCGCCAACATAGCACATACGCGCCAACAACGGCTATTTATAGCAATGTCGCAATGTGTACGTCTGTTTAAGTGCAAACCAAGGCGTCCAAAATGTCTCTACCCACAGCTGCCGAATTGGGTACTGGGTTCTAAACTCTGAATTGGGTGCTGGCGTCCGATTCGCCACTATAGTACATACACGCCAACAACGGTTATTTATAGCAATGTCGCAATGTTTAAGTCTGTTTAAGTGCAAACCAAGGCGTCCACAATGTCTCTACCCACAACTGCCGAATCGGGTACTGGATTCTAAAATCTGAATTGGGTGCTGGCGTCCGATTCGCCAACATAGCACATACGCGCCAACAACGGCTATTTATAGCAATGTCGCAATGTGTACGTCTGTTTAAGTGCAAACCAAGGCGTCCAAAATGTCTCTACCCACAACTGCCGAATTGGGTACTGGGTTCTAAAATCTGAATTGGGTGCTGGCGTCCGATTCGCCACTATAGTACATACACGCCAACAACGGTTATTTATAGCAATGTCGCAATGTTTAAGTCTGTTTAAGTGCAAACCAAGGCGTCCACAATGTCTCTACCCACAACTGCCGAATCGGGTACTGGATTCTAAAATCTGAATTGGGTGCTGGCGTCCGATTCGCCAACATAGCACATGCGCGCCAACAACGGCTATTTATAGCAATGTCGCAATGTGTACGTCTGTTTAAGTGCAAACCAAAGCGTCCACAATGTCTCTACCCACAAGTACCGAATCGGGTACTGGGTTCTAAAATCTGAATTGGGTGCTGGCGTCCGATTCGCCACCATAGTACATACGCGCCAACAACGGTTATTTATAGCAAGGTCGCAATGTTTACATCTGTTTAAGTGCAAACCAAGGCGTCCACAATGTCTCTACCCACAACTGCCGAATCGGGTACAGGATTCTAAAATCTGAATTGGGTGCTGGCGTCCGATTCGCCAACATAGCACATACGCGCGAACAACGGCTATTTATAGCAATGTCGCAATGTGTACGTCTGTTTAAGTGCAAACCAAGGCGTCCAAAATGTCTCTACCCACAACTGCCGAATTGGGTACTGGGTTCTAAACTCTGAATTGGGTGCTGGCGTCCGATTCGCCACTATAGTACATACACGCCAACAACGGTTATTTATAGCAATGTCGCAATGTTTAAGTCTGTTTAAGTGCAAACCAAGGCGTCCACAATGTCTCTACCCACAACTGCCGAATCGGGTACTGGATTCTAAAATCTGAATTGGGTGCTGGCGTCCGATTCGCCAACATAGCACATACGCGCCAACAACGGCTATTTATAGCAATGTCGCAATGTGTACGTCTGTTTAAGTGCAAACCCAGGCGTCCAAAATGTCTCTACCCACAACTGCCGAATTGGGTACTGGGTTCTAAACTCTGAATTGGGTGCTGGCGTCCGATTCGCCACTATAGTACATACACGCCAACAACGGTTATTTATAGCAATGTCGCAATGTTTAAGTCTGTTTAAGTGCAAACCAAGGCGTCCACAATGTCTCTACCCACAACTGCCGAATCGGGTACTGGATTCTAAAATCTGAATTGGGTGCTGGTGTCCGATTCGCCAACATAGCACATACGCGCCAACAACGGCTATTTATAGCAATGTCGCAATGTTTACGTCTGTTTAAGTGCAAACCAAGGCGTCCAAAATGTCTCTACCCACAACTGCCGAATTGGGTACTGGGTTCTAAAATCTGAATTGGGTGCTGGCGTCCGATTCGCCACTATAGTACATACACGCCAACAACGGTTATTTATAGCAATGTCGCAATGTTTAAGTCTGTTTAAGTGCAAACCAAGGCGTCCACAATGTCTCTACCCACAACTGCCGAATCGGGTACTGGATTCTAAAATCTGAATTGGGTGCTGGCGTCCGATTCGCCAACATAGCAGATGCGCGCCAACAACGGCTATTTATAGCAATGTCGCAATGTGTACGTCTGTTTAAGTGCAAACCAAGGCGTCCACAATGTCTCTACCCACAAGTACCGAATCGGGTACTGGGTTCTAAAATCTGAATTGGGTGCTGGCGTCCGATTCGCCACCATAGTACATACGCGCCAACAACGGTTATTTATAGCAAGGTCGCAATGTTTACATCTGTTTAAGTGCAAACCAAGGCGTCCACAATGTCTCTACCCACAACTGCCGAATCGGGTACAGGATTCTAAAATCTGAATTGGGTGCTGGCGTCCGATTCGCCACTATAGTACATACACGCCAACAACGGTTATTTATAGCAATGTCGCAATGTTTAAGTCTGTTTAAGTGCAAACCAAGGCGTCCACAATGTCTCTACCCACAACTGCCGAATCGGGTACTGGATTCTAAAATCTGAATTGGGTGCTGGCGTCCGATTCGCCAACATAGCACATACGCACCAACAACGGTTATTTATAGCAAGGTCGCAATGTTTACATCTGTTTAAGTGCAAACCAAGGCGTCCACAATGTCTCTACCCACAACTGCCGAATTGGGTACTGGATTCTAAAATCTGAATTGGGTGCTGGCGTCCGATTCGCCAACATAGCACATACGCGCCAACAACGGCTATTTATAGCAATGTCGCAATGTGTACGTCTGTTTAAGTGCAAACCAAGGCGTCCACAATGTCTCTACCCACCACTGCCGAATCGGGTACTGGGTTCTAAAATCTGAATTGGGTGCTGGCGTCCGATTCGCCACTATGGTACATACGCGCCAACAACGGTTATTTATAGCAATGTCGCAATGTTTAAGTCTGTTTAAGTGCAAACCAAGGCGTCCACAATGTCTCTACCCACAACTGCCGAATCGGGTACTGGATTCTAAAATCTGAATTGGGTGCTGGCGTCCGATTCGCCAACATAGCACATACGCGCCAACAACGGTTATTTATAGCAATCTCGCAATGTATACGTCTGTTTAAGTGCAAACCAAGGCGTCCACGATGTCTCTACCCACAACTGCCGAATCGGGTACTGGGTTCTAAAATCTGAATTGGGTGCTGGCGTCCGATTCGCCAACATAGCACATACGCACCAACAACGGTTATTTATAGCAAGGTCGCAATGTTTACATCTGTTTAAGTGCAAACCAAGGCGTCCACAATGTCTCTACCCACAACTGCCGAATCGGGTACTGGATTCTAAAGTCTGAATTGGGTGCTGGCGTCCGATTCGCCAACATAGCACATACGCGCCAACAACGGCTATTTATAGCAATGTCGCAATGTGTACGTCTGTTTAAGTGCAAACCAAGGCGTCCAAAATGTCTCTACCCACAACTGCCGAATTGGGTACTGGGTTCTAAACTCTGAATTGGGTGCTGGCGTCCGATTCGCCACTATAGTACATACACGCCAACAACGGTTATTTATAGCAATGTCGCAATGTTTAAGTCTGTTTAAGTGCAAACCAAGGCGTCCACAATGTCTCTACCCACAACTGCCGAATCGGGTACTGGATTCTAAAATCTGAATTGGGTGCTGGCGTCCGATTCGCCAACATAGCACATACGCACCAACAACGGCTATTTATAGCAATGTCGCAATGTGTACGTCTGGTTAAGTGCAAACCAAGGCGTCCATAATGTTTCTACCCACAACTGCCGAATCGGGTACTGGGTTCTAAAATCTGAATTTGGTGCTGGCATCCGATTCGCCATTATAGTACCTACACACCAACAAAGGTTATTTATAGCAATGTCGTAATTTTGACGTCTATTTGAGTGAAAACCTAGAAGTCTACGTTGTCTCCATCCACACCTGCCGAATTGGGTACTGCGTTTTAAAATAATTGGATGCTGGCTCCCGATTCGCGGTCATAGTACATACGCATCAACAAAGATTTTTATAGCAATGATGTAGTATTTATGTCTATTTTAGTGGGAAACAGGAGGTGATTATTTTGATTGGTATTCTGACTTTCTTCACAGAATACCATTCCACTTCGCACCATAGAGGGTCGTATTATATGTGGCGCACCGATACAACGTTACTTTTCACTTCATTGCACTCCGATGGGCTGAAAAAGAACACTGCAACAAGATTTAACGCCCTCCGCCGGAGAGATAATTGCGTCGTTCATGTTATTTTGAATTGGATGCGAACTTCATAGATTAATATTGAACGCTGCTCGATAGAGTTTCGCATTATAGGTGGCGCACAGATCCCATGTGATTATACACTTATCTTCACCACGATGCACTGTAGTATGCTATTGTCACAAGTGTTTACCCTCTACGTTGGAACGATAATTGCGTATTTCTGTTATTTTGAATTGTACTCTATAGCTTTCTTCGCACAATACCATTTGTCTTTGCCTCGTAGAGGTCCGCGTTACAGGTTGCGCACTGATAAAATGTGATTATACACTTTATTGCACCCCGATGCATCAAAATAGAACATTACCACGAGACTTCAGCCCCTACGCCAGATTGAAAGTTCACAGAATACTATTCGACTTTGCTCCGTAGAGTTGCGTATTATAGGTGGCGCACGGATGCCGTGTGATTATACCACGACTGAAATACTTGCACGTGCTCGGAGGAGGAGCCCGATCAGTGGGGCGGCATGGAAAAGGGTGAAGCGTGTCGCAACTCAGAAACTGCAACGTTTGCAGAATCTTTGTGCTGATTTTAGAGATTTCCAAAAGAGCATGAAAGAACTTATCAAAAGTATTGGACATTGTATTAAGTGTTGGGCAGTGTATTTGTTAATTGCATATGGGCTATAGAATGAATCTTTAAGTATTTTTTTCTATTAACTGGTTGAGTGCTAGATTATTTTTGGAAGTCAGCAGTTTAAAAGCACTCTCCAATAATGTTTAATAAAACAAATCTAAATGATCACAATGTATTTGCTTCTGACTGTATATGTGCCTTGAGGACCAGAATTTACAAGATCTTTGCATGGTACCCTCACCTTTCTTTAAAGCTATGATAGTGGCTTCCAGCACTCTACCAGTTAAACACGTTGCCACAAAAACATGCTGTCATTTACTTCATTTAATGTAACCGCGGCAAATCAGCGGATGGCCAAAGTGTTATTATTATTATTGTATTAAGTGTTGCATTGTTATTCACCAGATAATATATTACGTTTATGTGCTTTTTGTTCTATTAAACACGCTGCCATACAAAAAAAATCTAAAAACATGCTGTCATTTACATCAGTGGTGATCGGAAAAAATGCCCTGATGGAGATAAGCCCTGATGGAGAAAAGCCCTAAGGAGAAAAGCCCTGAAAATGCGTCTAAGGAGAAAAGCCCTGGTCACTTTTTGATAGGAAAAAAAGCCCTGATGGAGAAAAGCCCTAAGGAAAAAATCGATTCACTGTCTATTTTTTTTTATTAATTCTTGGTTTATATGTTCACAATAACTACAGTATAACAGATACAGGCAGATGGTCAGATGGTACTTGAAGATATTTCAGTATCAGAGGGATGTTTGATGATACCCGATGTAATTAATTTGATTTAACAGTAGTTCGTTAATACAAGATTTATTTATTTATTTTTTTATTTATTTATTTATTTCTTTTGATTTTTTTAATTTTATTTATTTACTTATTTATTCATTCATTCATTCCAGCCAAAAAGATTCAATTCGAAATGGATTGATTGTTTTCTAGTAGTGATAATATTGACAAAGTTACATTTCGCGCACTGATAATGAAATGGTTTTGTTAAAAAGGAATTTTTTTTTGTAAATCATTGGATTTAAGAGAGCTAATTAGAAAGAAGATTAGCCTTTTAAAAATAATTCACACTATTTGAGTTTTAGACCAAAAAACCCACTATGAAGATCAATTTCGATCAACAGCTCACTGGTATAGTAATAAAAAAATATAACCCCCTTTCAATTACCTTTGCAGAAGTCAATTGCTGAATTAATTTACATGATTATTGATGGCATTAAATAGATTTCTTCCTGTCTCACTCTTTCTCTCTCCCAAAGAGAGAGAAAGACAGTGGGTGAAAGATATCTAGTGCCACTTATGGATACTTTCCTTGGTGTCTCTCACTCTCTCTCTCTCTATCCTACAAAAGTAAAAGAAAGAGGGTTGAGAGAGAACCAAAATCGGAGAGAGAAAGAGTGGGTGGACGAGAGACTATTGATGACATGCACTTACTGATCTCTCTCTCTCTCTCTCTCTCTCTCTCTCTCTCTCTCTCTCTCTCTCTCTCTCTCTCTCTCTCTCCATTAGCTTTATTTTGCATTTTTTGTATGCAAAATCATTTTGCCACCGTGCTATGCATAACTAACTGTGTCATTATTTTGTTTAAAAATAATTAATATATATTTAGATATGTACTGTCTCCATTTATTTCTAATGGTTAGCAAACAGTAAAAGTTTGAACCAAAGGGAATTTATGCATCAATATTTTTTTTCAACAAGGGCTTTTCTCCACCAACTTGAAAAAGGGACCAAGGCTTTTCTCATTGGATGCAAAAATGACCAGGGCTACCCCCCCCCCCCCGTCTCCCAAATAACCCCCCCCCCCCCCCAACGAAAAATCCCACCTTCCACTAACAGGGAGAAAATCCCCAGCTTTCTTTGATATTAACCTTTTAGTTTTAGAATATATATTTTATTTTAAAATGACTTTTCATTTTGCTTAAATGTTTGTTCAAAAACTATTCACAAACTGTGGACTGTCGGCAATTTGATATTTAAGGTGCTATACATCTAACTATCTAACTATAAATTGACGATTTTCTGTGTGTGTGTGCGTGTGTGTGTGTGCGCACGCGCATGTGTGGTGTGTGTGTGTGTGTGTGTGTGTGTGTGTGTGTGTGTGTGTGTGTGTGTGTGTGTGTGTGTGTGTGTGTGTGTCCGCCTATGCATTTCCATACCGCTTGACCGATCTTCACCAAACTTTACAACAACATTCTATGGGTCATGAGGAATTACAGGGGCTATATAATTTTTACCCTTCGATACCGGGGTGGGGGTGGGGTATGCACATACGGTGTGTCTGGCTATGCATTTCCAAACCTCTTGACCGATCTTCACCAAACTTTACAACATTCTATGTGTCATGAGGAGTTGCATGGGCTATGTAATTTTAACACTTCGACACTGGGGTGGGGTATGCACATATGGTGTATCCGGCTATGCATTTCCATACCTCTTGACCGATCTTCACCAAACTTTAGGACAACATTCTATGGGTTATGAGGTGTTGCATGGGCTATATAATTTTAACCCATCGACACCTGGGTGGGGTGGGGTGGGGTGGGGTATGCGCATACGGTGGGTACCACTTGACTGATCATACACCAAACTTTACAACAACATTCTATAGGTCAGGAGGAGTTGCATGGGCTACTATACATAATTTATCCCATCTACACCGGGTCGGGCCGGGTATGCGTATACGGCGGGTACCACTTGACCGATCTTCACCAAAGTTTACAACAACAATCTATGGGTCATGAGGAGTTGCATGGGCTATATAATTTTAACCCATCGACACCGGGGTGGTGGTGGGGTATGTGCATCGACGGGTGCACCCCCACTAGTGTAATGAATTTTTGTTTGTTTTGAAATGTCTGCTTTCAGTATTTTGGGTTTTTCAAAACTAAATATGCAAATATTACACAAAGCCCATGCTGACACAGGTTGTTTTCCCGAAATATTCCCTGTTTCTCTGTTTCGATGCAAATGCGGTAGCACATTGCTGGTGCCTGACTTCTCCCCTTACCGTTTGTTCCATATGTTTTTCGTGATCTATTCATCACGACGATCATTTTTGATGTACAATCTGTGTATATATCGATTTGAAAATCCGAAATACTGAAGGCAGACATCTCAAAACAAACAAAAATCCATAACAGGTATAGCACCTTAATTGTATTGTCATTGTATTTGTTACTGGAGTGCATACAGCTCGGTTGCTTTTAGAACAGTAGTTCAAGAGCAGTGGACAAAACAAGTCTAGGAGATAGTAATTGTGCTGTCTTTGAAATAAAACATCTTGTTTGGAAATTTTTAAAGTTAATAAAAAAATATTTGCTCTGATAATTTCTTACATTCCATCTGTCTGACCAATTTTTCATTTATTGTAAAGACCATTGAGTTTGCTGTACAAGCATATAAATTAAATAAAATTTGTTTTTTAATACTTGTAGCTATTGGTTGAATCGAAAATAACTAAACTTATTGGTTATATTTACAATAAAACTGTATAAACATGGATGACCAACTTTTCATGTATTGTAAAGACCATTGAGTTTGTGGGTTGGGGTGGATTTGTCGCACACTGGGGGATTTTGTAGAAGGAGGATTTTGTCAAGGGGGAATTTTTATTGGGAGGATTCGGACGGGGGGGGGGGGGGGGATTTTGTCCAAGTTATGACCCCACCTTGCCCATTGAAATAAATGCATTCTGCACGTATTTTATTTATTTATTTATTTATTTATTTATTTATTTATTTATTTATTTATTTATTTATTTATTTATCTATTTATTGTGTTTGACGATAATTCAAGAGCCAGGGTCATATGGTGTCGATGGCAGGTTGAATGGTGAAGGAAGTTGGAGAAACCGGAGAAAACCTCCGAACAACGACGAGCACCTGCCAGCTGTCTAACGTCATAACCGCAGAGCATACTATGCACCGCATAGCAGTACATGGAACAGAAAAGGTTAGATTGGTTGAATATACGTGCACCTTGGCGTGCAGTACGTCTCAGTATGCGTATAAAATTTCGGCATCTCTAGTTTACCTGTGTTCGGTAACAATTTAATGGTAAACGGACATTTCCCCACCCGGAGATTTCCCCACCCTTCATTTCTGAGGAAAACGGACATTTCCCCGCCCGGATATTTCCCCACCGGAGATTTCCCCACTCTGACATTTCCCCACCAGACATTTCCCCACTCTGCTTTTACAGTTCCCAGCCGGACATTTCCTCACCCTGTTTATAAAATTCCTCACCGGACATTTCCCCACCCTACATTTATAATTTCCTCATCCTCGTTTTAAAATTTATCGGCGGGCATATCCCAATCTGCTTCTCTTTTCATGCGATTCGATTTCAAATTTATTTTTTGCGACAATCCTTAAAGGAGAATTGTTTCAATTTTTGACTTTTCAAGGATATACTGAGCCGAAAAAATCTCGGCTGTCTTTATTGTTATGCTGGTGCTAAAGAAACCTCAGGGTGGGGAAATGTCGGGTGGGGAAATCTCCGGGTGGGGAAATCTCCGGATGGGGAAGTGGGGAAATCTCCGGGTGGGGAAATGTCCGGGATTCAATTTAATGTTAGTAGGAAATGGGTTTTCACGCACATGTATGGGAATCTCGGGGTACCGACAAAATCCCCCCCCCCCCCCCTCCCCCGTCAAAATCCAAAGGTCTGCGGTGTTTGGGATAAAGGAGGTCTAGTATACGCGCGTTCGTGAGAAGAAAAACCCGATGTTAGTGGGCCGATCTGAGTTTCATGGACGGATTGGTGAATAAATAAATAAATAAATAAATAAATAAATAAATAATTTTTTTAATTTTCAAGTAGAGCTGGGTGTTTAGACTCAAAACAACTCGATTATAAAAAGTTGGTCGACGGGTCCAGGACATTTTACCCTAGTACGTTTTCCCCTAGGGCGCTTTCCACTACGACATCTTCCCCTAGGATATCTTCCCCTGGGACATCAACCCCCATTTTTTTACCCAGGACTTTTCCCCATAGACACCCAGGACATTCTCCCCTACCTTTCCTAAGGTTTTACTTTCTTTTTTGTCATTTGGTCAAAACATTGATTATTATCTCTCATTCAGATGAAGTGCGCGATCTGAGTTCCACATTGTTCTGCAATACAAATGCATTGTACTTGAAACAGTGTTGAACTCAGATCGCAAAACACCCGCCTTTTCTGAATGGAAGTGATCTGGATAGAACGGTTTAAGTTGGAGTTGAACTTGTTGGATTCAGTCTACGTGGAAGAAACCTCAAAACCAATTAGCACTAAACCGCCTCAAAGCACATAAAACATAAAATTTCAATATTTTTTCCATAGGGAAAAATGACCTCCCCCTGCCTTTTTTTAACCAGGGGAAAATGTCCTCCCTCTTCATTTGAGTGTATCAAATCCCATTTGGTCAAAACCTGCTTCCCCGTATACAGTTGATTACTCCTGTAAAAACCTTTTGCAACACTGGTAATTAGATTGTAGGATAAAATACCCTTGAACAAAATACCATTAGGACCTAAAACCCTCGAAAAAATACCCTTAGGACATAATACCCTCAATGGGTAAGACAAAATACCCTTGGACAAAATACCCTCAGACCAAATGTATATAAAGTTGGTGTTGTCTTTTTTAGGTGTCGGGTGAGGGTGGGGTCTATTGCATCTAAGGCACCAGTCGGTGTTTTGTTTGAAATAACAAGTTCCAATTTTTTAATTTGTTTTATTAAACTAAATGCATATGAAGCATGAGTACTAGTGTTCCCAGACAAGTGCCCCCAGTTCAAAAATGGACAGTTAGACAATCGCCCCCAGTCCAGGGTTGCAGATAAAAATTAAGCCCAGCCCTCCATCAATATAAGTGTCAGCCAGCACAAATGTTCCCAGATCTCTATTTTCTCTTCCCAGATCATAAGATGAAAAGAGATTTAATTTCAAGCACAATGATGCATGTAATTTCTAAACAAACATGCCAGCGAAAACAATTAGTATCACTCTAGCGTGAATAAGGTTATTTCTTACAGAAAAAAGTCAGGAAAACAACATAATACTCAAAAGCCCCCAAAGTTATTAATTAGTATGAAAACACAACATTGGAATATATGTTATTGTAGATTATTTTCAATACGATTAGAAGTAAAAACTCATTCAGCATATTTTACACGAGAACAAATTATTGAATACTGCCTTCTGGCAAAACATTATACCTTTATTTTTCTCTAGAATCCCAAATAATATAATTTTGGGGTCCCAAACCAAAATAAAAACATTTAGGAAATGTATGTCCAACTTTCTTTACGGGGAGACTCTACTATACAGAGAGGGCAGTTGCTCAGGCTGATATACTGGTGACAGATGTTCTGCTGATACTCACACTGGGGATGGGGGTGGGGGCAGTTTGCAGTTGTCTTTGTTACCAGTTGGACTTGGGGAGGCGCTTATCATGACTGCCAATTGGACTGGAGGCACTTGTCATAGCTGCCATTTTTTTTTTTAACTGGGGCACTTGTCGGGGTGGCACTTTTCAAATACGTATGCTTCATATCTATTTAGTTTGTTGAAAAAAAAATTAAATTATTTATTTCAAACAAAACACTGGCTAGTGCCTTAAATGCAACTACCTCTCTCCTCCCCTGCCCCGCCCTTCCCAATACCAGAAAAAGAAAACAAACCCAAAGTCCAACTTTGTATACTTTTGGTCTGAGGGTATTTTGTCTGAGGGTATTTTGTCCTATGCATTGAGGGTATTATGTCCTAAGGGTATTTTTCTTGAGGATATTATGTCCTAAGGGTATTTTGTCCGATGGGTATTTGGTCTGGATACCTATGTCCTTAGGGTGTTTTGTCTGGATACCTTGTCCGATTGACATTTTGTTTATTGGCATATTATTTTAGATCAAGTTACAAAAAATAAATAGTCGGGACAAATAATAATAATAATAATAATAATAATAATAATAATAATAATAATAATAATAATAATAGCATGCATGAAGTGTTTCATGTGACATTACTTGTATTAAGTGCACGTGTTATAGGCAATTATACAAGTAAAAAGAGGGGCTGCAGAGAATCCGTGACTCTGAAAGTGGGGTATAACAACATCCAGGGTTTACATAAAAAGGTGAGTGAAGTGACCACAGTTATGGAAGATGAAGGTATTTCCCTTATGGGGCTAACAGAGACATGGCTAAAACATGATGAAAATGTAGATCAGGTGAGGGGGTGCGTATGGATAGGCACAGGCCGACATGAAGGACAGAAAAAAGGGGGAGGTGTAGGCATGTATGTTAAAGAGGAGCTCGGTCCGTCGACGATCTCAGATCTTGCAGAGGTCAACACCCCAATTCCAGTCTCCAGTGAAATAGTGTGGGCAAAAATCAGGTTAAAAAACAAAAGTGTTGCCCTTGGGGTGGTATACCTGGCCACGGAGGGAAGCAAGCCAGAATGGAACGACTCAATATATTCGGTACTCAGATCAAATATACTGGAACTCGAGAGCAGAGGGGGACTTTAATGGACACATAGGGGACAAAGAAGAAGGCACACAAGGCGGGGATAGAAAAATCAGTATCAATGGCAGGAAGCTATTGGACTTCACAAACGAACTTGAGTTAAAGATACTCAACAGGGATGCTAAGTGTAGAGGGAAATGGACCTGGGAAAGGAATGACAGACGTACTATAATCGATTACATTCTTACAGATTCGGACCTATGCAATGAGGTTGTGGACATGATAGTCGATGACGAGGGTAGGAGGGAATTGGATAGTGACCACAATTTAGTTACAGTTACAATCAGGGGTAAAAACTCCAAAAGTAAAACAACTTCTTGTTTCAAAGAGATTTGGAAACTAAGAAATGATGCCGATTGGACGCAATTTAAAAGCAAAGTGGAGTCAAGTCTTGGGAAAGTTCATAGGGGGCTTAGTGTCCAGGAAATGTCAGATGCCATAGTAATGGGCTTACTAGAGGCTGGTAAAGAAAGCATCGGAAAAGTTAGAGTACCAACACGACAGATCGGGTATCGAGTAAACGAGGAACTAAAAAAGGCTATAAAAGGAAGAAAAGCCAAATGTGCGGCATACAGGAGAAGTAAAAAACTCAAAGGGGGTGATAGTTGCGAATCCAAAAGAGCAAAGGAAGAATATGAAGAAGCTCGAAAGAAGGTAAATAGGATCAAAGAAAATAATCGCAAAGAGAGGAATCACAATACCATTCAGACGATAAGAAATACTGGAGGGGCAAGCTCGAAAGTGTTTTGGAAATGGGTGAATAAACGTAACAAAGTGAGTATCTCACAGAGCATAAAAGTTGAGGGCAGCAGTACAGACGATCCAGATAAAATAGCGGGGGAATTAGTTAAGCACTGGGAAAAGGTAAATGACAAGCGCTGGGGCCTTGGGAACCCACCAGAGTGTAGGAAGGAGGCAGAGGAGAATCTATCAAGCGCCATATGCAGTGAAATAAAAGTAGAAGAAGTACGAAGGGTGGCAGGTAAACTAAAGAACGGGAAGGCAGGAGGGACAGATGAAATTCCTAATGAATTCATCAAAAGAGGGGGAGAGGGCTTATATAAATGTCTCGCAGCACTATTCAACTTATCCATAGAAAGCCAAGAGGTTCCAAAAGAGTGGCGAGAAAGCGAGGTAACCTTTATTCGCAGAAAAGGGGATAAAGAAGTACTCGACAATTACCGGGGAATATCAGTCAGTAGCTGCATCGGAAAGGTATTCTGTAAAGTTCTGTATGCGAGATTAGAGGAAGTAGTAGAGGAAAAGGGTCTTCTGGGGGAAATTCAAAATGGTTTCAGGAAAGGAAGGCGAGTCACGAATCATCTTTTTACGCTATTCCAAATGATCGAATCCACCAAAGCCAACAAGAAAAGGCTGTTTATGTCATTTTTAGATATAAAAAAGGCGTATGACAGGGTCTGGAGAGAGGGAATGTGGCAGAAGCTGGAAGCCTTGGGGCTTGGAGGGGAGTTTGTTGGAATTTTGAAAGCATTGTATAGTGACGTTCAAAGTGAACTTTGCTTAGGCGATGTAAAAACAAAGCGAGTTCCTATGGACATAGGCCTCAAACAGGGGTGCATCCTCTCACCATTCTATTTGCCCTCTATATCAGAGATCTAGGAGAAGAAGTCCTTCACAGTGGTGAGGGGGTGGTAGTTGGGGACATAAAAATACCAGGGCTATTTTTTTGCAGACGACATGGTACTAGTGTCGGAAAGCGAGGAGGGTCTTGAGACAATGCGCGAAATCATCGGGATATATGGAAACAAGTGGAGACTCGAACTTAACGAAAACAAAAGTAAGGTCATACCTATAGGGCGCAGGGTGGAGCCTAATCGAAGATGGAAAGTGGGCAATTTTTCCATCCCGGAAGGTGACAGTAAATTAATCCAGCTGGGAGAGACTGGTGACTATGAGTATTTGGGGGTTAGTCTAAACATCACAGGAAGAGGCATATATCGTAACCGGTTCCCTGAAAAAACGGTACAGGAAAAAACGGTACAGGAAAAAATGGTACACATTTTTGACACCCCCGCTAAAAACGGTACGTGGGGTAGGAAAAAAGGGTACATGGGGGGAGGAAAAAATGGTACATGGGGGCGAAAAATGGTACATGGGGGGAGAAAAAGGGTACATGGGGTAGGTAGCAAAAAAGAGAAGTGATAATTGAATTTTTTTTCATGTAAAAAAAAAAAATCTTTCTTTTCTTTGATCTAACTGGTTTATGTTGGTATGTTTTAACAGTAATATAATCAGCTTGTTAGGTTTCAATTGTTGTTGGGGAACGGAAAAGAGCCCTGTGGAGAATAGCCCTTAGGAGAAAAGCCCTAAGGAGAAAAGCCCTGAAATTGCATCTGAGGAGAAAAGCCATGGTCCATTTTTGCAGGGGGTGGAGAAAAGCCCTGTATTTTTTTTCCTTAATTTCATTATCTTTGATTTAAATAAAAATTATTTATTTATTTATTTATTTATTTATTTATTTATTTATTTATTTATTATTTATTTATTTATCCACAAATGACAGTACGCATCCACATTACCAAAAAATCAGTCACTGAATATCCGGAGCAACGGCGCACGCGAATGGTAGGAAGTTTTCAGCGTAGTGTTTATCAGATGTGAAGAATGTGAATATGGACGCGCAATGGTGAACGAATTCCTATTTTTAGTTGACTATTTGAGGTTTCGAAGTGAACGATGTGTTGGATATTATTCCTCAGATCCAATCACATAAAAAAATCAAACATCTCATTGTTTCCAACTGAAACTTACAGAATTTGTCGAAGTTACGTGGTATCGGGCCATTTAAAAGATACATATCTTATTCACCAGCCTAGCTCTATTATAAATTCTCAAGGGTCACATCTCCACCCACCAACGCCTAAAAATAATGGCATATACCCACTTACCCGTTTAGCACCATGCAAAAATGTATAGTCTAATTAAATATTTTAGGCGTTTTTTTCACTGACTGCCTGTAGTTGGACTACCTGTTGAAATAGTTGTTTCTTGGAAGTCAACGGAATCGTCGCCATACACCCCGCGCATTTGGCAAAAGTCTCCAGGTTCACAGCCCAAAATTTTCAACGTTTCCTCATCGAGTTCCGGTTGTTCAGGCGAACCTCCCCCTGTTTTGCTTGCATCATTTTTTTTTGCAGAGTATTTTTTTTTTTTTTGCTTTTTGTTTTATGCGTCGCTAAAATTCTTTGTAATCGACGGTTTGTCTTTTCTGACTTTAACGGAAAACAATTCAGTCATTCTAGATGTTGTTTTTATCCACTCGTCCATTTTCTTACTCGGACTATTGGCATCAATCTAACTATAAATTGACGATTTTCTGTCTGTCTGTCTGTGTGTGTGTCTGTGTGTGTCCGGCTATGCATTTCCACACCGCTTGGCCGATCTTCACCAAACTTTAGGACAACATTCTATGGGTCTTGAGGACTTGCATGGGCTATATACTTTTAACCCTACGACACCAGGGTGGGGGTGGGGGTGGGGTATGTGCATACTGTGTGTCCGGCTATGCATTTCCATACCACTTGACCGATCTTCACCAAAATTTAGGACAACATTCTATGGGTCATGAGGAGTTGCATGGGCTAAATAATTTTAACCCATTGACACCGTGGTGGGGTGGGGTGGGGTATGCGCATACGGCGGGTACCACTTGACCGATCTTCACCAAACTTCACAATAACATTCTATGGGTCATGAGGAGTTGCATGGGCTATATTATTTTGACCCTTCGACACCGGGTTGGAGGTGGGGGTGGGGTATGTGTATACGACGGGTACCACTTGACCGATCTTCACCAAACTTCACAACAACATCCTATGGGTCATGAGGAGTTGCATGGGCTATATCATTCTAACCCTTCGACACCGGGTTGGGGGTGAGGGTGGGGTATGTGCATACGGCGGGTACCACTTGACCAATCTTCACCAAACTTTACAACAACATTCGATGGGTCATGGGGAGTTGCATGGGCTATATGATTTTAACCATTCGACACCGGGTTGGGGTGGGGAAGGGGTATGTGTATACGACGGGTACCACTTGACCAATCTTCACCAAACTTCACAACAACATTTTATGGGTCATGTGGAGTTGCATGGGCTATATCATTTTAACCCTTCGACACCGGGTTGGGGGTGCGGGTGGGGAATGTGCATACGGCGGGTACCACTTGACCAATCTTCACCAAACTTTACAACAACATTCTATGGGTCATGAGGAGTTGCATGGGCTATATTATTTTAACCCTTCGACACCGGGTTGGGGGTGGGGGTGGGGTATGTGTATACGGTGGGTACCACTTGACCGATCTTCACCAAACTTCATAACAACATTCTATAGGTCATGAGGAGTTGCATGGGCTAAATAATTTTAACCCATCGACACTGGAGTGGGGGTGGGGGTGTTGCCTCCCTGTATCCATGTTCCCATTGACGGGCACCGCCCTCTAGTCTTTTTAATTTTAATAATACCCACAGCTTCTCTTATCATTTGGATGAGGGTTAAACGCTCCTCCGATATAAAATTGACACCTCGGATCACTTTCTTGGATATAATTGCAGATTTGGTCTCACAAGTTGTTATTCCTTTATATATAGATGCAAACAACGGAAAGTCAAACACAACACGTGCAGGACAACTTGCACGCAAAGCCGGGGTTGCCCATTTGTTGTACGCGTACTCGTAAACGTGTTTTGTACGCACATGATAAATGCGATTCTTTATTTGTGTTAAATGCGATTAACGACACGCGGACAGCGAGGTTTTAACACCGTGTTAATGGTGTACGCGTACAAAATTTATATGTGCGTCATAAATCTGGTCGTTTATGTTTATTCAGCACTCGCAACCAATTAACGAGAAACTGCATCAAGTAGGGGATACCGGAACTAATTATAACAGGGGGCATTGTAACAAAGGCTATTACTGTTCTGAAAACAAATAAAATCGCTATATGGACTTATGTGTCTCCGCCTTAAATATTAAGCTGTGTGGATAATTGTCTTTACGAAATAAACACCCGTATCATTGTACAGTCAAAGTGCTAACCTATACAGTACCGTAAACGGTGGTAACGACAGAAATATGGCAAACCCGTCCCGGGGGCAATTGTAACGTGCCACAATTGCTCCATGTTTAACGAATTAGCCAATTGTTAGCTAAATAAGGAAAGTGCTGCATTGGCGCTTGTCCTAGATTGCCCATGGAGGTCTTTTCATGTTGAAATGGAAACCTGTATTATTGAAACGATGTCCTGGAAACCATATATGCAAATACATATATCACTGTAGGCAGATTGTGTATTCCGTTCGAATGATATTCATTTTTAACTGTTTGTGGTGAGAAGCAGCCGCAAATAGTTTTTTTTTTATACCTTACATACGCTAATATTCTTAGTGGTGAAAGGCAGCTTTTTGACTAAAAACTGACTGTCATTTCTCGGTAGCATATAATATGTTCAAAACCTGCCAACTGAGTTGAATCAAGTGATTCATTCACTTGCGCGTGGTAAATTCAAAACTAAAATATAGCTTAAATGTATGAGACGCAGTCTGCTTGGAAACATCTGTGGGGAGACACATAAATTGAACATTTATATATTTGTTGTTGCCAGTTAAAATTATTACGTATAGAGCATTTTATTTTTCCAAACTTCTGGGTTTTTTTTTGAGTCCCGATTCCCTTTTAAATGTCAATTTGGTAGAATGTGGTATATTTGGTTTCTGCTTTCAGTGTTACAAGTGCTCCATACACAAGTTACAATTACCTCAGTGTCGGAGTCAGTTGTAACAGTTGCAACCACCATATTGCAGTCGAAATAACACCAAGAGTGTACAACACAGTGTATTTTTATTCATGTCTGTTCGGGAACCCAAGATCATTAGGCAATACACACAATAAATTGGGGGGCACTGTTAAACCCCAAGTTAAAAATAAGTAAAGCCTGTGTATTTTAGTTACAAATGATCACGGTCTCTCCTATAACGGTTTAAGGACTTCTTAAACCTTAACATTGTCTCTCCATTTTCTCACTTGATCCACTTTTGAGTGCGAGACTTATGTACTATCGATCCAGAATAAAGAAAAAGATTCGAGTAGCACGTGTTCTTGTTCCAACTTCCATCGTTTTCAAAATCCAGCCTTATCAAAAGTGACTAAACAGAATTCAGTGTACATTTACTATCCCGTATCCTACTTAATCCAAGATCAATGTATTATAAATTCAGTCGTCACAAACTATTCGTCAAGAATGGGAAGTCAGTGCATGCTTTCAAAATTTCATCTCTAACACTCGTCTCGTATAGTCGTGTAAAGAACCACCCGCAACTTGATCCATCAAGTCATAGCTTCAAAACACTGAAATTGTGGTGTGATGCCGTGGTCGTCCCCCGCGATCATTGGTGATTGTGAAAGCATGGCGGTTGAAAAATGACATTTTTTCCGATTCGAAAATACATCGAATCATACAGCCTATTTCGAATCGAATCGAATCAGTACCAGTGATTCGAAATCGAATCGAAGCTCGAAGCTTCGTCAGGCCCTAAATGTCATATCTCCCTATGGGAGATACGACATCATTTCACTCAGGAGACCCGATGCCGAATTGTCAATTCAAGCATTTAGCACTTCAAACTCCAATAATTTTTAACAAGCCCTAATTTGGCTTGAAATTCAACTTGCGATTCGATTCGAAATTCAATTCGATTTCGAATCTTCTGCTTGATTCGATTCGAGATTCGATTCGATGATTAAAATCCCGATTCGTCGGGCCCTACTGAATGAATGTGCGTTGTACGCGACCATGATTCTCCACAGGTCACTTACTATTCACATCATGAAAGAGATAGAATTTGTGATCGCAGAATCTGCAAGTTGATATAAAAATGGGAGGAAATTGCTCTATCAACTTTGCTACATACGAATGTGTGCCACGAGAATTATGTTTTTCCTCTAAGGGTGTATAACGTTTTGAACAATTGTTGTATGATAATGAATGAAGATAAACTTTTGCGTTGTAGTTACGTTGCGTCCATATAAGCTTTGGAAGCTGTAGAAAGTGAATATAAAGTAAGGAATATGTTTTGGTTAAGGACTTTTATTCTTTGGTGTTGGAATGAACTTTTACTGACCATTTCAAATATTATTTATGAATAGGTTTCAAATCATGCAATTTAACACCTTTACCAGCTCGCCACAATTATAACTTCAATGACGAGCAAGCGTCTCACCATATGTCATAAATTGAAAGTGCGAATTTTACCTCACACGGGAGCTCTGTGGAATTCAAATTCACCTCATCCCGAAACCGCATTTGTATTTTTCGTCTTTTCTGAAATCAGGTTACTGTATGTGCAATTAATCACTCATTGAGAATTCTTTTCGCACGACTGTCAATAATTCGAACCTTTCAACTGACAACACTAGGGCGCAAAGTTACTGCCTGTTAAACTAATTGCACGTCACGATAGATGTGTCAACTGCCTCGGCTGCGCCACACTTTTCAATACTTTGAACCATGCAGATTTCCATTAGTTAGAGAAGGGGCCCTCCGTTAACCGACCGCAACATGCGTTCTTGGCTGTTATAAGTAATTTCATTTATCCAACATCACTCCCAGCCATGTATTTTTTGTTTTTTTTTAAATATAAAATAATTCGCGAAAAAGTGTAAAATACATCTTTTGAGGTGATGTAGACAATTTACATGAAAGATTTTTACTGTAAATGCACAGTTTTTTTTTAACAGGTTCAAATTATTCAGCACCCCCACGGGTCCAGCCGTTTCCACCAAATATGGGCATGTAATGAAGCTTTTTTTAATATAATAATTTTCTTCTCTATGCCTCTTTAGCCGTCGTCAGATCTCTTGAGCAAGAATGTTTTAATCGTGAATCTTGTTATTGCCTGATTGGTTATTTTTCAACTTACGTTCGGACATGTTTTCACTTGCTTCTAATTTGGTAACACACATGCAAGTAAACATACTATTTTCAATTCTTGGAGGCGAAACAGCCATGTTTGCAGCAGAGTTTAACTGTCTAATTGTATCTCCAGAAATGAGGAAATGAAACACATTTTCTCGTATCTCGAGACATAATTGGATTCAATTGGCTTCATCAGAACGAGGGAATATGAATTTTCTCCCTCTGGGTCGGCGCGGTTAGGCCGGACTCACCCGTGCACACAAGATCACGGATAATACAAAGCTCCTTATGGCTTATATAAGGAGGCATGTGTGTTAAACAGTGGTGTTAAAATCACGGTTTAGTTTTAAGTGGCAGCTGGTTATTTTTTCCAAACTCGCATCTCCACCCTCAATATTTTAAGCTTCTGCCGCCCCCGACTGCGCCTGCCACTAAACAAAATACGTAAGTAATAAAAAGTGCGAAACCAAAGAACCAACCCTCTAGGAGCTTGAGAGAACCAACGCGGAACTAACGTTTTCTTTTTTTGCTGCAAAACCCATTCCGAGAAATGCCGACAAATTATCCATTTGCCAGGCCGAATAAACCAGGTTGATTGTCGTTCATCCGTGACTAATTCCTTTTCTGGCTGAACATGGTGCATTTTGTTTAAAAAATTCAACAGCCAGGCAGTAAGCTGTTTACCTTATTTTTTTCTAACACCCAGTGACTTAATTCTTTTTCTTGATGAGATAACTGGTGACAAAATGTATTTCTCGGTGTATTTTTAATAATACCCCAATGTATATAATAGAGCTTTCATATTTGTGTTGTATTTTAGTTGTTATATTTTTGTTATTTTACTTGCCGCATTTCTGTTCATATTTGAATGCACTCTTCTCTAATAAATTTGAAACACACACGCCTGACCAACAGGACTAATGATGGATTTCAGAGCAGTTCGATTCATTTGCTTCAGGATAAACAATTAAACGCAACTTCGTATTTTGGAGGAGCAAAAACTGATTCATGTTCGTCTGAAACCCGCTTGGTTCCCCAGTGCACCTATGATATTGTCGTGTTCTGTGAGAAATTTATTCTAACCGATTCGTGTTCATTTATTCAATAAAAATATTCACACACAAAACAATGTTTCCTGGTCTTTTTTCCTCTTTTCCAGCGTAGATTCGAAGAGATGTATGCGTTAAGATCCGATGAGGAACGCGACACCTTTCTGTGAAATCCTTTATTTGTGCAAAAGTGGTGTATAATTGTCACTTTAAAGATACATATTGAAAATTTCATCTCCCACGGGTTAGATTTGAGATTTAATCAACAAATTGCTTTGGTGTTTTTATTGAAAAAAACTGTGTGCAGACTTCGTGTTTATCATTTAAATCACGTCAATAGCGCACTTTCACGTTATGAGTGTCCGTTCTTTTTAGAACGGTGACTTGAAAATTACGAACAGAGAGACTTCAAGTATAAAAATACACAGAGCATGCAACCAAAATATCAAAGAAAAATCTTGGGCGCGGGATATTTTTAACAATGTGTCATAAAGCTCGATCAATAACGCTATCGGTGTTTTACATTGACGATTTGGAGGCCAGCGCCTAATGCACACTTATCAAAACAGTTAACTCTTTGACAGGTGTCGGTGGATACATTGTATATTTTTTCAAGTGCATTGTAATCACCCTAAATACTACGGCACTGGTATAATAACGCTCGCAATTGCATCCATGCTACAATGGCCAGTCTGATGTCAGTATACAATTCACATTTCTGAACGGTTCCCCATTTCCTTGGTGTGGGTGAGGACGTCGTTCATCTATTAATTTGCACTTGAATATACGTAAACATCGCGCCATTACTACAACTAACATTTTTTGGAACACGTGCACCACACAACACCCAATTCAAATAACAGAATCCATTTATCTATTCCGTAGGAGAGGGTGAAGACATTGTTCACCCGAGACTTGCACATGAATGAGCGAAAACATCGTGTCAGTGAAATTTGTGGGTACGCCTGTACTACAATGGCAAGTCAGATGCCATCATACAGTCCCGATTCTAGAATCCAGTACCATATTCCACAGGTGTGGGTGAAGATATTGTAGACCTCTTGGCTAGCACCTAGATAGACGTCAACATTACGACATTGCTATAAAAAACCTTTGTCGAGGCTTATGTACTACATAGGCAAATCGGATGCCAGCACCAAACTCAGATTTTAGAACAGAGTACCCGGAACGGCAGATGTGTGATGAGACAATGTAAACCTCTAGAGCTGCACTTGACGAGACGGAGGCATTATGGCATTTCTATAAATGAGCCTTGTCAGTGCGTATGTACTGTATCGGCGAATGAGAATCCCACATCCCATTCAGCTTTGTTGGTGCGTATGAACTATACTGTCGAATCGGACGCCAGCACCCAATTCAGATTTTAGAACCCAGTACCCGATTCGGCAGTTGTGGGTAGAGACATTGTAGACGCCTTGGTTTGCACTTAAACAGATGTAAACATTGCGACCTTGCTATAAATAACCGTTGTTGGCGCGTATGTACTATGGTGGCGAATCGGACGCCAGCACCCAATTCGGATTTTAGAATCCAGTACCCGATTCGGCAGTTGTGGGTAGAGACATTGTGGACGCCTTGGTTTGCACTTAAACAGATGTAAACATTGCGACCTTGCTATAAATAACCGTTGTTGGCGCGTATGTACTATGGTGGCGAATCGGACGCCAGCACCCAATTCAGATTTTAAATTCCAGTACCCGATTCGGTACTTGTGGGTAGAGACATTGTGGACGCCTTGGTTTGCACTTAAACAGACGTACACATTGCGACATTGCTATAAATAGCCGTTGTTGGCGCGCATGTGCTATGTTGGCGAATCGGACGCCAGCACCCAATTCAGATTTTAGAATCCAGTACCCGATTCGGCAGTTGTGGGTAGAGACATTGTGGACGCCTTGGTTTGCACTTAAACAGACTTAAACATTGCGACATTGCTATAAATAACCGTTGTTGGCGTGTATGTACTATAGTGGCGAATCGGACGCCAGCACCCAATTCAGAGTTTAGAACCCAGTACCCAATTCGGCAGTTGTGGGTAGAGACATTTTGGACGCCTTGGTTTGCACTTAAACAGACGTACACATTGCGACATTGCTATAAATAGCCGTTGTTGGCGCGTATGTGCTATGTTGGCGAATCGGACGCCAGCACCCAATTCAGATTTTAGAATCCAGTACCCGATTCGGCAGTTGTGGGTAGAGACATTGTGGACGCCTTGGTTTGCACTTAAACAGATGTAAACATTGCGACCTTGCTATAAATAACCGTTGTTGGTGCGTATGTGCTATGTTGGCGAATCGGACGCCAGCACCCAATTCAGATTTTAGAATCCAGTACCCGATTCGGCAGTTGTGGGTAGAGACATTGTGGACGCCTTGGTTTGCACTTAAACAGACTTAAACATTGCGACATTGCTATAAATAACCGTTGTTGGCGTGTATGTACTATAGTGGCGAATCGGACGCCAGCACCCAATTCAGAGTTTAGAACCCAGTACCCAATTCGGCAGTTGTGGGTAGAGACATTTTGGACGCCTTGGTTTGCACTTAAACAGACGTACACATTGCGACATTGCTATAAATAGCCGTTGTTCGCGCGTATGTGCTATGTTGGCGAATCGGACGCCAGCACCCAATTCAGATTTTAGAATCCTGTATCCGATTCGGCAGTTGTGGGTAGAGACATTGTGGACGCCTTGGTTTGCACTTAAACAGATGTAAACATTGCGACCTTGCTATAAATAACCGTTGTTGGCGCGTATGTACTATGGTGGCGAATCGGACGCCAGCACCCAATTCAGATTTTAGAACCCAGTACCCGATTCGGTACTTGTGGGTAGAGACATTGTGGACGCCTTGGTTTGCACTTAAACAGACGTACACATTGCGACATTGCTATAAATAGCCGTTGTTGGCGCGCATGTGCTATGTTGGCGAATCGGACGCCAGCACCCAATTCAGATTTTAGAATCCAGTACCCGATTCGGCAGTTGTGGGTAGAGACATTGTGGACGCCTTGGTTTGCACTTAAACAGACTTAAACATTGCGACATTGCTATAAATAACCGTTGTTGGCGTGTATGTACTATAGTGGCGAATCGGACGCCAGCACCCAATTCAGATTTTAGAACCCAGTACCCAATTCGGCAGTTGTGGGTAGAGACATTTTGGACGCCTTGGTTTGCACTTAAACAGACGTACACATTGCGACATTGCTATAAATAGCCGTTGTTGGCGCGTATGTGCTATGTTGGCGAATCGGACGCCAGCACCCAATTCAGCTTTTAGAATCCAGTACCCGATTCGGCAGTTGTGGGTAGAGACATTGTGGACGCCTTGGTTTGCACTTAAACAGACTTAAACATTGCGACATTGCTATAAATAACCGTTGTTGGCGTGTATGTACTATAGTGGCGAATCGGACGCCAGCACCCAATTCAGAGTTTAGAGCCCAGTACCCAATTCGGCAGTTGTGGGTAGAGACATTTTGGACGCCTTGGTTTGCACTTAAACAGACGTACACATTGCGACATTGCTATAAATAGCCGTTGTTGGCGCGTATGTGCTATGTTGGCGAATCGGACGCCAGCACCCAATTCAGATTTTAGAATCCAGTACCCGATTCGGCAGTTGTGGGTAGAGACATTGTGGACGCCTTGGTTTGCACTTAAACAGACTTAAACATTGCGACATTGCTATAAATAACCGTTGTTGGCGTGTATGTACTATAGTGGCGAATCGGACGCCAGCACCCAATTCAGAGTTTAGAACCCAGTACCCAATTCGGCAGTTGTGGGTAGAGACATTTTGGACGCCTTGGTTTGCACTTAAACAGACGTACACATTGCGACATTGCTATAAATAGCCGTTGTTGGCGCGTATGTGCTATGTTGGCGAATCGGACGCCAGCACCCAATTCAGATTTTAGAATCCAGTACCCGATTCGGCAGTTGTGGGTAGAGACATTGTGGACGCCTTGGTTTGCACTTAAACAGACTTAAACATTGCGACATTGCTATAAATAACCGTTGTTGGCGTGTATGTACTATAGTGGCGAATCGGACGCCAGCACCCAATTCAGAGTTTAGAACCCAGTACCCAATTCGGCAGTTGTGGGTAGAGACATTTTGGACGCCTTGGTTTGCACTTAAACAGACGTACACATTGCGACATTGCTATAAATAGCCGTTGTTCGCGCGTATGTGCTATGTTGGCGAATCGGACGCCAGCACCCAATTCAGATTTTAGAATCCTGTATCCGATTCGGCAGTTGTGGGTAGAGACATTGTGGACGCCTTGGTTTGCACTTAAACAGACTTAAACATTGCGACATTGCTATAAATAACCGTTGTTGGCGTGTATGTACTATAGTGGCGAATCGGACGCCAGCACCCAATTCAGAGTTTAGAACCCAGTACCCAATTCGGCAGTTGTGGGTAGAGACATTTTGGACGCCTTGGTTTGCACTTAAACAGACGTACACATTGCGACATTGCTATAAATAGCCGTTGTTGGCGCGTATGTGCTATGTTGGCGAATCGGACGCCAGCACCCAATTCAGATTTTAGAATCCAGTACCCGATTCGGCAGTTGTGGGTAGAGACATTGTGGACGCCTTGGTTTGCACTTAAACAGACTTAAACATTGCGACATTGCTATAAATAACCGTTGTTGGCGTGTATGTACTATAGTGGCGAATCGGACGCCAGCACCCAATTCAGAGTTTAGAACCCAGTACCCAATTCGGCAGTTGTGGGTAGAGACATTTTGGACGCCTTGGTTTGCACTTAAACAGACGTACACATTGCGACATTGCTATAAATAGCCGTTGTTGGCGCGTATGTGCTATGTTGGCGAATCGGACGCCAGCACCCAATTCAGATTTTAGAATCCAGTACCCGATTCGGCAGTTGTGGGTAGAGACATTGTGGACGCCTTGGTTTGCACTTAAACAGACTTAAACATTGCGACATTGCTATAAATAACCGTTGTTGGCGTGTATGTACTATAGTGGCGAATCGGACGCCAGCACTCAATTCAGAGTTTAGAACCCAGTACCCAATTCGGCAGTTGTGGGTAGAGACATTTTGGACGCCTTGGTTTGCACTTAAACAGACGTACACATTGCGACATTGCTATAAATAGCCGTTGTTGGCGCGTATGTGCTATGTTGCCGAATCGGACGCCAGCACCCAATTCAGAGTTTAGAACCCAGTACCCAATTCGGCAGTTGTGGGTAGAGACATTTTGGACGCCTTGGTTTGCACTTAAACAGACGTACACATTGCGACATTGCTATAAATAGCCGTTGTTGGCGCGTATGTGCTATGTTGGCGAATCGGACGCCAGCACCCAATTCAGACTTTAGAATCCAGTACCCGATTCGGCAGTTGTGGGTAGAGACATTGTGGACGCCTTGGTTTGCACTTAAACAGATGTAAACATTGCGACCTTGCTATAAATAACCGTTGTTGGAGCGTATGTGCTATGTTGGCGAATCGGACGCCAGCACCCAATTCAGATTTTAGAACCCAGTACCCGATTCGGCAGTTGTGGGTAGAGACATTGTGGACGCCTTGGTTTGCACTTAAACAGACGTATACATTGCGAGATTGCTATAAATAACCGTTGTTGGCGCGTATGTGCTACGTTGGCGAATCGGACGCCAGCACCCAATTCAGATTTTAGAATCCAGTACCCGATTCGGCAGTTGTGGGTAGAGACATTGTGGACGCCTTGGTTTGCACTTAAACAGACTTAAACATTGCGACATTGCTATAAATAACCGTTGTTGGCACGTATGTACCATAGTGGCGAATCGGACGCCAGCACCCAATTCAGATTTTAGAATCCAGTACCCGATTCGGCAGTTGTGGGTAGAGACATTGTGGACGCCTTGGTTTGCACTTAAACAGACTTAAACATTGCGACATTGCTATAAATAACCGTTGTTGGCGTGTATGTACTATAGTGGCGAATCGGACGCCAGCACCCAAATCAGAGTTTAGAACCCAGTACCCAATTCGGCAGTTGTGGGTAGAGACATTTTGGACGCCTTGGTTTGCACTTAAACAGACGTACACATTGCGACATTGCTATAAATAGCCGTTGTTGGCGCGTATGTGCTATGTTGGCGAATCGGACGCCAGCACCCAATTCAGATTTTAGAATCCAGTACCCGATTCGGCAGTTGTGGGTAGAGACATTGTGGACGCCTTGGTTTGCACTTAAACAGACTTAAACATTGCGACATTGCTATAAATAACCGTTGTTGGCGTGTATGTACTATAGTGGCGAATCGGACGCCAGCACCCAATTCAGAGTTTAGAACCCAGTACCCAATTCGGCAGTTGGGGTAGAGACATTTTGGACGCCTTGGTTTGCACTTAAACAGACGTACACATTGCGACATTGCTATAAATAGCCGTTGTTGGCGCGTATGTGCTATGTTGGCGAATCGGACGCCAGCACCCAATTCAGAGTTTAGAACCCAGTACCCAATTCGGCAGTTGTGGGTAGAGACATTTTGGACGCCTTGGTTTGCACTTAAACAGACGTACACATTGCGACATTGCTATAAATAGCCGTTGTTGGCGCGTATGTGCTATGTTGGCGAATCGGACGCCAGCACCCAATTCAGACTTTAGAATCCAGTACCCGATTCGGCAGTTGTGGGTAGAGACATTGTGGACGCCTTGGTTTGCAATTAAACAGATGTAAACATTGCGACCTTGCTATAAATAACCGTTGTTGGTGCGTATGTGCTATGTTGGCGAATCGGACGCCAGCACCCAATTCAGATTTTAGAACCCAGTACCCGATTCGGCAGTTGTGGGTAGAGACATTGTGGACGCCTTGGTTTGCACTTAAACAGACGTATACATTGCGAGATTGCTATAAATAACCGTTGTTGGCGCGTATGTGCTATGTTGGCGAATCGGATGCCAGCACCCAATTCAGATTTTAGAATCCAGTACCCGATTCGGCAGTTGTGGGTAGAGACATTGTGGACGCCTCGGTTTGCACTTAAACAGACTTAAACATTGCGACATTGCTATAAATAACCGTTGTTGGCGCGTATGTACCATAGTGGCGAATCGGACGCCAGCACCCAATTCAGATTTTAGAACCCAGTACCCGATTCGGCAGTGGTGGGTAGAGACATTGTGGACGCCTTGGTTTGCACTTAAACAGACGTACACATTGCGACATTGCTATAAATAGCCGTTGTTGGCGCGTATGTGCTATGTTGGCGAATCGGACGCCAGCACCCAATTCAGATTTTAGAATCCAGTACCCAATTCGGCAGTTGTGGGTAGAGACATTGTGGACGCCTTGGTTTGCACTTAAACAGATGTAAACATTGCGACCTTGCTATAAATAACCGTTGTTGGTGCGTATGTGCTATGTTGGCGAATCGGACGCCAGCACCCAATTCAGATTTTAGAATCCAGTACCCGATTCGGCAGTTGTGGGTAGAGACATTGTGGACGCCTTGGTTTGCACTTAAACAGACTTAAACATTGCGACATTGCTATAAATAACCGTTGTTGGCGTGTATGTACTATAGTGGCGAATCGGACGCCAGCACCCAATTCAGATTTTAGAATCCTGTACCCGATTCGGCAGTTGTGGGTAGAGACATTGTGGACGCCTTGGTTTGCACTTAAACAGATGTAAACATTGCGACCTTGCTATAAATAACCGTTGTTGGCGCGTATGTACTATGGTGGCGAATCGGACGCCAGCACCCAATTCAGATTTTAGAACCCAGTACCCGATTCGGTACTTGTGGGTAGAGACATTGTGGACGCCTTGGTTTGCACTTAAACAGACGTACACATTGCGACATTGCTATAAATAGCCGTTGTTGGCGCGCATGTGCTATGTTGGCGAATCGGACGCCAGCACCCAATTCAGATTTTAGAATCCAGTACCCGATTCGGCAGTTGTGGGTAGAGACATTGTGGACGCCTTGGTTTGCACTTAAACAGACTTAAACATTGCGACATTGCTATAAATAACCGTTGTTGGCGAGTATGTACTATAGTGGCGAATCGGACGCCAGCACCCAATTCAGATTTTAGAACCCAGTACCCAATTCGGCAGTTGTGGGTAGAGACATTTTGGACGCCTTGGTTTGCACTTAAACAGACGTAAACATTGCGACATTGCTATAAATAGCCGTTGTTGGCGCGTATGTGCTATGTTGGCGAATCGGACGCCAGCACCCAATTCAGATTTTAGAATCCAGTACCCGATTTGGCAGTTGTGGGTAGAGACATTGTGGACGCCTTGGTTTGCACTTAAACAGACTTAAACATTGCGACATTGCTATAAATAACCGTTGTTGGCGTGTATGTACTATAGTGGCGAATCGGACGCCAACACCCAATTCAGAGTTTAGAACCCAGTACCCAATTCGGCAGTTGTGGGTAGAGACATTTTGGACGCCTTGGTTTGCACTTAAACAGACGTACACATTGCGACATTGCTATAAATAGCCGTTGTTGGCGCGTATGTGCTATGTTGGCGAATCGGACGCCAGCACCCAATTCAGATTTTAGAATCGAGTACCCGATTCGGCAGTTGTGGGTAGAGACATTGTGGATGCCTTGGTTTGCACTTAAACAGACTTAAACATTGCGACATTGCTATAAATAACCGTTGTTGGCGTGTATGTACTATAGTGGCGAATCGGACGCCAGCACCCAATTCAGAGTTTAGAACCCAGTACCCAATTCGGCAGCTGTGGGTAGAGACATTTTGGACGCCTTGGTTTGCACTTAAACAGACGTACACATTGCGACATTGCTATAAATAGCCGTTGTTGGCGCGTATGTGCTATGTTGGCGAATCGGACGCCAGCACCCAATTCAGACTTTAGAATCCAGTACCCGATTCGGCAGTTGTGGGTAGAGACATTGTGGACGCCTTGGTTTGCACTTAAACAGATGTAAACATTGCGACCTTGCTATAAATAACCGTTGTTGGTGCGTATGTGCTATGTTGGCGAATCGGACGCCAGCACCCAATTCAGATTTTAGAACCCAGTACCCGATTCGGCAGTTGTGGGTAGAGACATTGTGGACGCCTTGGTTTGCACTTAAACAGACGTATACATTGCGAGATTGCTATAAATAACTGTTGTTGGCGCGTATGTGCTATGTTGGCGAATCGGACGCCAGCACCCAATTCAGATTTTAGAATCCAGTACCCGATTCGGCAGTTGTGGGTAGAGACATTGTGGACGCCTTGGTTTGCACTTAAACAGACTTAAACATTGCGACATTGCTATAAATAACCGTTGTTGGCGCGTATGTACCATAGTGGCGAATCGGACGCCAGCACTCAATTCAGAGTTTAGAACCCAGTACCCAATTCGGCAGTTGTGGGTAGAGACATTTTGGACGCCTTGGTTTGCACTTAAACAGACGTACACATTGCGACATTGCTATAAATAGCCGTTGTTGGCGCGTATGTGATATGTTGGCGAATCGGACGCCAGCACCCAATTCAGATTTTAGAATCCAGTACCCGATTCGGCAGTTGTGGGTAGAGACATTGTGGACGCCTTGGTTTGCACTTAAACAGACTTAAACATTGCGTCATTGCTATAAATAACCGTTGTTGGCGTGTATGTACTATAGTGGCGAATCGGACGCCAGCACTCAATTCAGAGTTTAGAACCCAGTACCCAATTCGGCAGTTGTGGGTAGAGACATTTTGGACGCCTTGGTTTGCACTTAAACAGACGTACACATTGCGACATTGCTATAAATAGCCGTTGTTGGCGCGTATGTGCTATGTTGGCGAATCGGACGCCAGCACCCAATTCAGACTTTAGAATCCAGTACCCGATTCGGCAGTTGTGGGTAGAGACATTGTGGACGCCTTGGTTTGCACTTAAACAGATGTAAACATTGCGACCTTGCTATAAATAACCGTTGTTGGTGCGTATGTGCTATGTTGGCGAATCGGACGCCAGCACCCAATTCAGATTTTAGAACCCAGTACCCGATTCGGCAGTTGTGGGTAGAGACATTGTGGACGCCTTGGTTTGCACTTAAACAGACGTATACATTGCGAGATTGCTATAAATAACCGTTGTTGGCGCGTATGTGCTATGTTGGCGAATCGGACGCCAGCACCCAATTCAGATTTTAGAATCCAGTACCCGATTCGGCAGTTGTGGGTAGAGACATTGTGGACGCCTTGGTTTGCACTTAAACAGACTTAAACATTGCGACATTGCTATAAATAACCGTTGTTGGCGCGTATGTACCATAGTGGCGAATCGGACGCCAGCACCCAATTCAGATTTCAGAACCCAGTACCCAATTCGGCAGTTGTGGGTAGAGACATTTTGGACGCCTTGGTTTGCACTTAAACAGACGTACACATTGCGACATTGCTATAAATAGCCGTTGTTGGCGCGTATGTGCTATGTTGGCGAATCGGACGCCAGCACCCAATTCAGATTTTAGAATCCAGTACCCGATTCGGCAGTTGTGGGTAGAGACATTGTGGACGCCTTGGTTTGCACTTAAACAGACTTAAACATTGCGTCATTGCTATAAATAACCGTTGTTGGCGTGTATGTACTATAGTGGCGAATCGGACGCCAGCACTCAATTCAGAGTTTAGAACCCAGTACCCAATTCGGCAGTTGTGGGTAGAGACATTTTGGACGCCTTGGTTTGCACTTAAACAGACGTACACATTGCGACATTGCTATAAATAGCCGTTGTTGGCGCGTATGTGCTATGTTGGCGAATCGGACGCCAGCACCCAATTCAGAGTTTAGAACCCAGTACCCAATTCGGCAGTTGTGGGTAGAGACATTTTGGACGCCTTGGTTTGCACTTAAACAGACGTACACATTGCGACATTGCTATAAATAGCCGTTGTTGGCGCGTATGTGCTATGTTGGCGAATCGGACGCCAGCACCCAATTCAGACTTTAGAATCCAGTACCCGATTCGGCAGTTGTGGGTAGAGACATTGTGGACGCCTTGGTTTGCACTTAAACAGATGTAAACATTGCGACCTTGCTATAAATAACCGTTGTTGGAGCGTATGTGCTATGTTGGCGAATCGGACGCCAGCACCCAATTCAGATTTTAGAACCCAGTACCCGATTCGGCAGTTGTGGGTAGAGACATTGTGGACGCCTTGGTTTGCACTTAAACAGACGTATACATTGCGAGATTGCTATAAATAACCGTTGTTGGCTCGTATGTGCTATGTTGGTGAATCGGACGCCAGCACCCAATTCAGATTTTAGAATCCAGTACCCGATTCGGCAGTTGTGGGTAGAGACATTGTGGACGCCTTGGTTTGCACTTAAACAGACTTAAACATTGCGACATTGCTATAAATAACCGTTGTTGGCACGTATGTACCATAGTGGCGAATCGGACGCCAGCACCCAATTCAGATTTTAGAATCCAGTACCCGATTCGGCAGTTGTGGGTAGAGACATTGTGGACGCCTTGGTTTGCACTTAAACAGACTTAAACATTGCGACATTGCTATAAATAACCGTTGTTGGCGTGTATGTACTATAGTGGCGAATCGGACGCCAGCACCCAAATCAGAGTTTAGAACCCAATACCCAATTCGGCAGTTGTGGGTAGAGACATTTTGGACGCCTTGGTTTGCACTTAAACAGACGTACACATTGCGACATTGCTATAAATAGCCGTTGTTGGCGCGTATGTGCTATGTTGGCGAATCGGACGCCAGCACCCAATTCAGATTTTAGAATCCAGTACCCGATTCGGCAGTTGTGGGTAGAGACATTGTGGACGCCTTGGTTTGCACTTAAACAGACTTAAACATTGCGACATTGCTATAAATAACCGTTGTTGGCGTGTATGTACTATAGTGGCGAATCGGACGCCAGCACCCAATTCAGAGTTTAGAACCCAGTACCCAATTCGGCAGTTGGGGTAGAGACATTTTGGACGCCTTGGTTTGCACTTAAACAGACGTACACATTGCGACATTGCTATAAATAGCCGTTGTTGGCGCTTATGTGCTATGTTGGCGAATCGGACGCCAGCACCCAATTCAGAGTTTAGAACCCAGTACCCAATTCGGCAGTTGTGGGTAGAGACATTTTGGACGCCTTGGTTTGCACTTAAACAGACGTACACATTGCGACATTGCTATAAATAGCCGTTGTTGGCGCGTATGTGCTATGTTGGCGAATCGGACGCCAGCACCCAATTCAGACTTTAGAATCCAGTACCCGATTCGGCAGTTGTGGGTAGAGACATTGTGGACGCCATGGTTTGCAATTAAACAGATGTAAACATTGCGACCTTGCTATAAATAACCGTTGTTGGTGCGTATGTGCTATGTTGGCGAATCGGACGCCAGCACCCAATTCAGATTTTAGAACCCAGTACCCGATTCGGCAGTTGTGGGTAGAGACATTGTGGACGCCTTGGTTTGCACTTAAACAGACGTATACATTGCGAGATTGCTATAAATAACCGTTGTTGGCGCGTATGTGCTATGTTGGCGAATCGGACGCCAGCACCCAATTCAGATTTTAGAATCCAGTACCCGATTCGGCAGTTGTGGGTAGAGACATTGTGGACGCCTTGGTTTGCACTTAAACAGACTTAAACATTGCGACATTGCTATAAATAACCGTTGTTGGCGCGTATGTACCATAGTGGCGAATCGGACGCCAGCACCCAATTCAGATTTTAGAACCCAGTACCCGATTCGGCAGTGGTGGGTAGAGACATTGTGGACGCCTTGGTTTGCACTTAAACAGACGTACACATTGCGACATTGCTATAAATAGCCGTTGTTGGCGCGTATGTGCTATGTTGGCGAATCGGACGCCAGCACCCAATTCAGATTTCAGAATCCAGTACCCAATTCGGCAGTTGTGGGTAGAGACATTGTGGACGCCTTGGTTTGCACTTAAACAGATGTAAACATTGCGACCTTGCTATAAATAACCGTTGTTGGTGCGTATGTGCTATGTTGGCGAATCGGACGCCAGCACCCAATTCAGATTTTAGAATCCAGTACCCGATTCGGCAGTTGTGGGTAGAGACATTGTGGACGCCTTGGTTTGCACTTAAACAGACTTAAACATTGCGACATTGCTATAAATAACCGTTGTTGGCGTGTATGTACTATAGTGGCGAATCGGACGCCAGCACCCAATTCAGATTTTAGAATCCTGTACCCGATTCGGCAGTTGTGGGTAGAGACATTGTGGACGCCTTGGTTTGCACTTAAACAGATGTAAACATTGCGACCTTGCTATAAATAACCGTTGTTGGCGCGTATGTACTATGGTGGCGAATCGGACGCCAGCACCCAATTCAGATTTTAGAACCCAGTACCCGATTCGGTACTTGTGGGTAGAGACATTGTGGACGCCTTGGTTTGCACTTAAACAGACGTACACATTGCGACATTGCTATAAATAGCCGTTGTTGGCGCGCATGTGCTATGTTGGCGAATCGGACGCCAGCACCCAATTCAGATTTTAGAATCCAGTACCCGATTCGGCAGTTGTGGGTAGAGACATTGTGGACGCCTTGGTTTGCACTTAAACAGACTTAAACATTGCGACATTGCTATAAATAACCGTTGTTGGCGTGTATGTACTATAGTGGCGAATCGGACGCCAGCACCCAATTCAGATTTTAGAACCCAGTACCCAATTCGGCAGTTGTGGGTAGAGACATTTTGGACGCCTTGGTTTGCACTTAAACAGACGTAAACATTGCGACATTGCTATAAATAGCCGTTGTTGGCGCGTATGTGCTATGTTGGCGAATCGGACGCCAGCACCCAATTCAGATTTTAGAATCCAGTACCCGATTTGGCAGTTGTGGGTAGAGACATTGTGGACGCCTTGGTTTGCACTTAAACAGACTTAAACATTGCGACATTGCTATAAATAACCGTTGTTGGCGTGTATGTACTATAGTGGCGAATCGGACGCCAGCACCCAATTCAGAGTTTAGAACCCAGTACCCAATTCGGCAGTTGTGGGTAGAGACATTTTGGACGCCTTGGTTTGCACTTAAACAGACGTACACATTGCGACATTGCTATAAATAGCCGTTGTTGGCGCGTATGTGCTATGTTGGCGAATCGGACGCCAGCACCCAATTCAGATTTTAGAATCCAGTACCCGATTCGGCAGTTGTGGGTAGAGACATTGTGGATGCCTTGGTTTGCACTTAAACAGACTTAAACATTGCGACATTGCTATAAATAACCGTTGTTGGCGTGTATGTACTATAGTGGCGAATCGGACGCCAGCACCCAATTCAGAGTTTAGAACCCAGTACCCAATTCGGCAGCTGTGGGTAGAGACATTTTGGACGCCTTGGTTTGCACTTAAACAGACGTACACATTGCGACATTGCTATAAATAGCCGTTGTTGGCGCGTATGTGCTATGTTGGCGAATCGGACACCAGCACCCAATTCAGACTTTAGAATCCAGTACCCGATTCGGCAGTTGTGGGTAGAGACATTGTGGACGCCTTGGTTTGCACTTAAACAGATGTAAACATTGCGACCTTGCTATAAATAACCGTTGTTGGTGCGTATGTGCTATGTTGGCGAATCGGACGCCAGCACCCAATTCAGATTTTAGAACCCAGTACCCGATTCGGCAGTTGTGGGTAGAGACATTGTGGACGCCTTGGTTTGCACTTAAACAGACGTATACATTGCGAGATTGCTATAAATAACCGTTGTTGGCGCGTATGTGCTATGTTGGCGAATCGGACGCCAGCACCCAATTCAGATTTTAGAATCCAGTACCCGATTCGGCAGTTGTGGGTAGAGACATTGTGGACGCCTTGGTTTGCACTTAAACAGACTTAAACATTGCGACATTGCTATAAATAACCGTTGTTGGCGCGTATGTACCATAGTGGCGAATCGGACGCCAGCACCCAATTCAGATTTTAGAACCCAGTACCCAATTCGGCAGTTGTGGGTAGAGACATTTTGGACGCCTTGGTTTGCACTTAAACAGACGTACACATTGCGACATTGCTATAAATAGCCGTTGTTGGCGCGTATGTGCTATGTTGGCGAATCGGACGCCAGCACCCAATTCAGATTTTAGAATCCAGTACCCGATTCGGCAGTTGTGGGTAGAGACATTGTGGACGCCTTGGTTTGCACTTAAACAGATGTAAACATTGCGACCTTGCTATAAATAACCGTTGTTGGTGCGTATGTGCTATGTTGGCGAATCGGACGCCAGCACCCAATTCAGATTTTAGAATCCAGTACCCGATTCGGCAGTTGTGGGTAGAGACATTGTGGACACCTTGGTTTGCACTTAAACAGACTTAAACATTGCGTCATTGCTATAAATAACCGTTGTTGGCGTGTATGTACTATAGTGGCGAATCGGACGCCAGCACCCAATTCAGAGTTTAGAACCCAGTACCCAATTCGGCAGTTGTGGGTAGAGACATTTTGGACGCCTTGGTTTGCACTTAAACAGACGTACACATTGCGACATTGCTATAAATAGCCGTTGTTCGCGCGTATGTGCTATGTTGGCGAATCGGACGCCAGCACCCAATTCAGATTTTAGAATCCTGTACCCGATTCGGCAGTTGTGGGTAGAGACATTGTGGACGCCTTGGTTTGCACTTAAACAGATGTAAACATTGCGACCTTGCTATAAATAACCGTTGTTGGCGCGTATGTACTATGGTGGCGAATCGGACGCCAGCACCCAATTCAGATTTTAGAACCCAGTACCCAATTCGGTACTTGTGGGTAGAGACATTGTGGACGCCTTGGTTTGCACTTAAACAGACGTACACATTGCGACATTGCTATAAATAGCCGTTGTTGGCGCACATGTGCTATGTTGGCGAATCGGACGCCAGCACCCAATTCAGATTTTAGAATCCAGTACCCGATTCGGCAGTTGTGGGTAGAGACATTGTGGATGCCTTGGTTTGCACTTAAACAGACTTAAACATTGCGACATTGCTATAAATAACCGTTGTTGGCGTGTATGTACTATAGTGGCGAATCGGACGCCAGCACCCAATTCAGATTTTAGAACCCAGTACCCAATTCGGCAGTTGTGGGAAGAGACATTTTGGACGCCTTGGTTTGCACTTAAACAGACGTACACATTGCGACATTGCTATAAATAGCCATTGTTGGCGCATATGTGCTATGTTGGCGAATCGGATGCCAGCACCCAATTCAGATTTTAGAATCCAGTACCCGATTCGGCAGTTGTGGGTACAGACATTGTGGACGCCTTGGTTTGCACTTAAACAGACTTAAACATTGTGACATTGCTATAAATAACCGTTGTTGGCGTGTATGTACTATAGTGGCGAATCGGACGCCAGCACCCAATTCAGAGTTTAGAACCCAGTACCCAATTCGGCAGTTGTGGGTAGAGACATTTTGGACGCCTTGGTTTGCACTTAAACAGACGTACACATTGCGACATTGCTATAAATAGCCGTTGTTGGCACGTATGTGCTATGTTGGCGAATCGGACGCCAGCACCCAATTCAGATTTTAGAATCCAGTACCCGATTCGGCAGTTGTGGGTAGAGACATTGTGGACGCCTTGGTTTGCACTTAAACAGACTTAAACATTGCGACATTGCTATAAATAACCGTTGTTGGCGTGTATGTACTATAGTGGCGAATCGGACGCCAGCACCCAATTCAGAGTTTAGAACCCAGTACCCAATTCGGCAGTTGTGGGTAGAGACATTTTGGACGCCTTGGTTTGCACTTAAACAGACGTACACATTGCGACATTGCTATAAATAGCCGTTGTTGGCGCGTATGTGCTATGTTGGCGAATCGGACGCCAGCACCCAATTCAGATTTTAGAATCCAGTACCCGATTCGGCAGTTGTGGGTAGAGACATTGTGGACGCCTTGGTTTGCACTTAAACAGACTTAAACATTGCGACATTGCTATAAATAACCGTTGTTGGCGTGTATGTACTATAGTGGCGAATCGGACGCCAGCACCCAATTCAGAGTTTAGAACCCAGTACCCAATTCGGCAGTTGTGGGTAGAGACATTTTGGACGCCTTGGTTTGCACTTAAACAGACGTACACATTGCGACATTGCTATAAATAGCCGTTGTTGGCTCGTATGTGCTATGTTGGCGAATCGGACGCCAGCACCCAATTCAGATTTTAGAATCCAGTACCCAATTCGGCAGTTGTGGGTAGAGACATTGTGGACGCCTTGGTTTGCACTTAAACAGATGTAAACATTGCGACCTTGCTATAAATAACCGTTGTTGGTGCGTATGTGCTATGTTGGCGAATCGGACGCCAGCACCCAATTCAGATTTTAGAATCCAGTACCCGATTCGGCAGTTGTGGGTAGAGACATTGTGGACGCCTTGGTTTGCACTTAAACAGACTTAAACATTGCGACATTGCTATAAATAACCGTTGTTGGCGTGTATGTACTATAGTGGCGAATCGGACGCCAGCACCCAATTCAGATTTTAGAATCCTGTACCCGATTCGGCAGTTGTGGGTAGAGACATTGTGGACGCCTTGGTTTGCACTTAAACAGATGTAAACATTGCGACCTTGCTATAAATAACCGTTGTTGGCGCGTATGTACTATGGTGGCGAATCGGACGCCAGCACCCAATTCAGATTTTAGAACCCAGTACCCGATTCGGTACTTGTGGGTAGAGACATTGTGGACGCCTTGGTTTGCACTTAAACAGACGTACACATTGCGACATTGCTATAAATAGCCGTTGTTGGCGCGCATGTGCTATGTTGGCGAATCGGACGCCAGCACCCAATTCAGATTTTAGAATCCAGTACCCGATTCGGCAGTTGTGGGTAGAGACATTGTGGACGCCTTGGTTTGCACTTAAACAGACTTAAACATTGCGACATTGCTATAAATAACCGTTGTTGGCGTGTATGTACTATAGTGGCGAATCGGACGCCAGCACCCAATTAAGATTTTAGAACCCAGTACCCAATTCGGCAGTTGTGGGTAGAGACATTTTGGACGCCTTGGTTTGCACTTAAACAGACGTAAACATTGCAACATTGCTATAAATAGCCGTTGTGGGCGCGTATGTGCTATGTTGGCGAATCGGACGCCAGCACCCAATTCAGATTTTAGAATCCAGTACCCGATTCGGCAGTTGTGGGTAGAGACATTGTGGACGCCTTGGTTTGCACTTAAACAGACTTAAACATTGCGACATTGCTATAAATAACCGTTGTTGGCGTGTATGTACTATAGTGGCGAATCGGACGCCAGCACCCAATTCAGAGTTTAGAACCCAGTACCCAATTCGGCAGTTGTGGGTAGAGACATTTTGGACGCCTTGGTTTGCACTTAAACAGACGTACACATTGCGACATTGCTATAAATAGCCGTTGTTGGCGCGTATGTGCTATGTTGGCGAATCGGACGCCAGCACCCAATTCAGATTTTAGAATCCAGTACCCGATTCGGCAGTTGTGGGTAGAGACATTGTGGACGCCTTGGTTTGCACTTAAACAGACTTAAACATTGCGACATTGCTATAAATAACCGTTGTTGGCGTGTATGTACTATAGTGGCGAATCGGACGCCAGCACCCAATTCAGAGTTTAGAACCCAGTACCCAATTCGGCAGCTGTGGGTAGAGACATTTTGGACGCCTTGGTTTGCACTTAAACAGACGTACACATTGCGACATTGCTATAAATAGCCGTTGTTGGCGCGTATGTGCTATGTTGGCGAATCGGACGCCAGCACCCAATTCAGACTTTAGAATCCAGTACCCGATTCGGCAGTTGTGGGTAGAGACATTGTGGACGCCTTGGTTTGCACTTAAACAGATGTAAACATTGCGACCTTGCTATAAATAACCGTTGTTGGTGCGTATGTGCTATGTTGGCGAATCGGACGCCAGCACCCAATTCAGATTTTAGAACCCAGTACCCGATTCGGCAGTTGTGGGTAGAGACATTGTGGACGCCTTGGTTTGCACTTAAACAGACGTATACATTGCGAGATTGCTATAAATAACCGTTGTTGGCGCGTATGTGCTATGTTGGCGAATCGGACGCCAGCACCCAATTCAGATTTTAGAATCCTGTACCCGATTCGGCAGTTGTGGGTAGAGACATTGTGGACGCCTTGGTTTGCACTTAAACAGATGTAAACATCGCGACCTTGCTATAAATAACCGTTGTTGGCGCGTATGTACTATGGTGGCGAATCGGACGCCAGCACCCAATTCAGATTTTAGAACCCAGTACCCGATTCGGTACTTGTGGGTAGAGACATTGTGGACGCCTTGGTTTGCACTTAAACAGACGTACACATTGCGACATTGCTATAAATAGCCGTTGTTGGCGCACATGTGCTATGTTGGCGAATCGGACGCCAGCACCCAATTCAGATTTTAGAATCCAGTACCCGATTCGGCAGTTGTGGGTAGAGACATTGTGGATGCCTTGGTTTGCACTTAAACAGACTTAAACATTGCGACATTGCTATAAATAACCGTTGTTGGCGTGTATGTACTATAGTGGCGAATCGGACGCCAGCACCCAATTCAGATTTTAGAACCCAGTACCCAATTCGGCAGTTGTGGGTAGAGACATTTTGGACGCCTTGGTTTGCACTTAAACAGACGTACACATTGCGACATTGCTATAAATAGCCATTGTTGGCGCGTATGTGCTATGTTGGTGAATCGGACGCCAGCACCCAATTCAGATTTTAGAATCCAGTACCCGATTCGGCAGTTGTGGGTAGAGACATTGTGGACGCCTTGGTTTGCACTTAAACAGACTTAAACATTGCGACATTGCTATAAATAACCGTTGTTGGCGTGTATGTACTATAGTGGCGAATCGGACGCCAGCACCCAATTCAGAGTTTAGAACCCAGTACCCAATTCGGCAGTTGTGGGTAGAGACATTTTGGACGCCTTGGTTTGCACTTAAACAGACGTACACATTGCGACATTGCTATAAATAGCCGTTGTTGGCACGTATGTGCTATGTTGGCGAATCGGACGCCAGCACCCAATTCAGATTTTAGAATCCAGTACCCGATTCGGCAGTTGTGGGTAGAGACATTGTGGACGCCTTGGTTTGCACTTAAACAGACTTAAACATTGCGACATTGCTATAAATAACCGTTGTTGGCGTGTATGTACTATAGTGGCGAATCGGACGCCAGCACCCAATTCAGAGTTTAGAACCCAGTACCCAATTCGGCAGTTGTGGGTAGAGACATTTTGGACGCCTTGGTTTGCACTTAAACAGACGTACACATTGCGACATTGCTATAAATAGCCGTTGTTGGCGCGTATGTGCTATGTTGGCGAATCGGACGCCAGCACCCAATTCAGATTTTAGAATCCAGTACCCGATTCGGCAGTTGTGGGTAGAGACATTGTGGACGCCTTGGTTTGCACTTAAACAGACTTAAACATTGCGACATTGCTATAAATAACCGTTGTTGGCGTGTATGTACTATAGTGGCGAATCGGACGCCAGCACCCAATTCAGAGTTTAGAACCCAGTACCCAATTCGGCAGTTGTGGGTAGAGACATTTTGGACGCCTTGGTTTGCACTTAAACAGACGTACACATTGCGACATTGCTATAAATAGCCGTTGTTGGCGCGTATGTGCTATGTTGGAGAATCGGACGCCAGCACCCAATTCAGATTTTAGAATCCAGTACCCAATTCGGCAGTTGTGGGTAAAGACATTGTGGACGCCTTGGTTTGCACTTAAACAGATGTAAACATTGCGACCTTGCTATAAATAACCGTTGTTGGTGCGTATGTGCTATGTTGGCGAATCGGACGCCAGCACCCAATTCAGATTTTAGAATCCAGTACCCGATTCGGCAGTTGTGGGTAGAGACATTGTGGACGCCTCGGTTTGCACTTAAACAGACTTAAACATTGCGACATTGCTATAAATAACCGTTGTTGGCGTGTATGTACTATAGTGGCGAATCGGACGCCAGCACCCAATTCAGATTTTAGAATCCTGTACCCGATTCGGCAGTTGTGGGTAGAGACATTGTGGACGCCTTGGTTTGCACTTAAACAGATGTAAACATTGCGACCTTGCTATAAATAACCGTTGTTGGCGCGTATGTACTATGGTGGCGAATCGGACGCCAGCACCCAATTCAGATTTTAGAACCCAGTACCCGATTCGGTACTTGTGGGTAGAGACATTGTGGACGCCTTGGTTTGCACTTAAACAGACGTACACATTGCGACATTGCTATAAATAGCCGTTGTTGGCGCGCATGTGCTATGTTGGCGAATCGGACGCCAGCACCCAATTCAGATTTTAGAATCCAGTACCCGATTCGGCAGTTGTGGGTAGAGACATTGTGGACGCCTTGGTTTGCACTTAAACAGACTTAAACATTGCGACATTGCTATAAATAACCGTTGTTGGCGTGTATGTACTATAGTGGCGAATCGGACGCCAGCACCCAATTCAGATTTTAGAACCCAGTACCCAATTCGGCAGTTGTGGGTAGAGACATTTTGGACGCCTTGGTTTGCACTTAAACAGACGTAAACATTGCGACATTGCTATAAATAGCCGTTGTTGGCGCGTATGTGCTATGTTGGCGAATCGGACGCCAGCACCCAATTCAGATTTTAGAATCCAGTACCCGATTCGGCAGTTGTGGGTAGAGACATTGTGGACGCCTTGGTTTGCACTTAAACAGACTTAAACATTGCGACATTGCTATAAATAACCGTTGTTGGCGTGTATGTACTATAGTGGCGAATCGGACGCCAGCACCCAATTCAGAGTTTAGAACCCAGTACGCAATTCGGCAGTTGTGGGTAGAGACATTTTGGATGCCTTGGTTTGCACTTAAACAGACGTACACATTGCGACATTGCTATAAATAGCCGTTGTTGGCGCGTATGTGTTATGTTGGCGAATCGGACGCCAGCACCCAATTCAGATTTTAGAATCCAGTACCCGATTCGGCAGTTGTGGGTAGAGACATTGTGGACGCCTTGGTTTGCACTTAAACAGACTTAAACATTGCGACATTGCTATAAATAACCGTTGTTGGCGTGTATGTACTATAGTGGCGAATCGGACGCCAGCACCCAATTCAGAGTTTAGAACCCAGTACCCAATTCGGCAGCTGTGGGTAGAGACATTTTGGACGCCTTGGTTTGCACTTAAACAGACGTACACATTGCGACATTGCTATAAATAGCCGTTGTTGGTGCGTATGTGCTATGTTGGCGAATCGGACGCCAGCACCCAATTCAGACTTTAGAATCCAGTACCCGATTCGGCAGTTGTGGGTAGAGACATTGTGGACGCCTTGGTTTGCACTTAAACAGATGTAAACATTGCGACCTTGCTATAAATAACCGTTGTTGGTGCGTATGTGCTATGTTGGCGAATCGGACGCCAGCACCCAATTCAGATTTTAGAACCCAGTACCCGATTCGGCAGTTGTGGGTAGAGACATTGTGGACGCCTTGGTTTGCACTTAAACAGACGTATACATTGCGAGATTGCTATAAATAACCGTTGTTGGCGCGTATGTGCTATGTTGGCGAATCGGACGCCAGCACCCAATTCAGATTTTAGAATCCAGTACCCGATTCGGCAGTTGTGGGTAGAGACATTGTGGACGCCTTGGTTTGCACTTAAACAGACTTAAACATTGTGACATTGCTATAAATAACCGTTGTTGGCGCGTATGTACCATAGTGGCGAATCGGACGCCAGCACCCAATTCAGATTTTAGAACCCAGTACCCAATTCGGCAGTTGTGGGTAGAGACATTTTGGACGCCTTGGTTTGCACTTAAACAGACGTACACATTGCGACATTGGTATAAATAGCCGTTGTTGGCACGTATGTGCTATGTTGGCGAATCGGACGCCAGCACCCAATTCAGATTTTAGAATCCAGTACCCGATTCGGCAGTTGTGGGTAGAGACATTGTGGACGCCTTGGTTTGCACTTAAACAGATGTAAACATTGCGACCTTGCTATAAATAACCGTTGTTGGTGCGTATGTGCTATGTTGGCGAATCGGACGCCAGCACCCAATTCAGATTTTAGAATCCAGTACCCGATTCGGCAGTTGTGGGTAGAGACATTGTGGACGCCTTGGTTTGCACTTAAACAGACTTAAACATTGCGTCATTGCTATAAATAACCGTTGTTGGCGTGTATGTACTATAGTGGCGAATCGGACGCCAGCACCCAATTCAGAGTTTAGAACCCAGTACCCAATTCGGCAGTTGTGGGTAGAGACATTTTGGACGCCTTGGTTTGCACTTAAACAGACGTACACATTGCGACATTGCTATAAATAGCCATTGTTCGCGCGTATGTGCTATGTTGGCGAATCGGACGCCAGCACCCAATTCAGATTTTAGAATCCTGTACCCGATTCGGCAGTTGTGGGTAGAGACATTGTGGACGCCTTGGTTTGCACTTAAACAGATGTAAACATTGCGACCTTGCTATAAATAACCGTTGTTGGCGCATATGTACTATGGTATCGAATCGGACGCCAGCACCCAATTCAGATTTTAGAACCCAGTACCCGATTCGGTACTTGTGGGTAGAGACATTGTGGACGCCTTGGTTTGCACTTAAACAGACGTACACATTGCGACATTGCTATAAATAGCCGTTGTTGGCGCGCATGTGCTATGTTGGCGAATCGGACGCCAGCACCCAATTCAGATTTTAGAATCCAGTACCCGATTCGGCAGTTGTGGGTAGAGACATTGTGGACGCCTTGGTTTGCACTTAAACAGACTTAAACATTGCGACATTGCTATAAATAACCGTTGTTGGCGTGTATGTACTATAGTGGCGAATCGGACGCCAGCACCCAATTCAGATTTTAGAACCCAGTACCCAATTCGGCTGTTGTGGGTAGAGACATTTTGGACGCCTTGGTTTGCACTTAAACAGACGTACACATTGCGACATTGCTATAAATAGCCGTTGTTGGCGCGTATGTGCTATGTTGGCGAATCGGACGCCAGCACCCAATTCAGATTTTAGAATCCAGTACCCGATTCGGCAGTTGTGGGTAGAGACATTGTGGACGCCTTGGTTTGCACTTAAACAGACTTAAACATTGCGACATTGCTATAAATAACCGTTGTTGGCGTGTATGTACTATAGTGGCGAATCGGACGCCAGCACCCAATTCAGAGTTTAGAACCCAGTACCCAATTCGGCAGTTGTGGGTAGAGACATTTTGGACGCCTTGGTTTGCACTTAAACAGACGTACACATTGCGACATTGCTATAAATAGCCGTTGTTGGCGCGTATGTGCTATGTTGGCGAATCGGACGCCAGCACCCAATTCAGATTTTAGAATCCAGTACCCGATTCGGCAGTTGTGGGTAGAGACATTGTGGACGCCTTGGTTTGCACTTAAACAGACTTAAACATTGCGACATTGCTATAAATAACCGTTGTTGGCGTGTATGTACTATAGTGGCGAATCGGACGCCAGCACCCAATTCAGAGTTTAGAACCCAGTACCCAATTCGGCAGTTGTGGGTAGAGACATTTTGGACGCCTTGGTTTGCACTTAAACAGACGTACACATTGCGACATTGCTATAAATAGCCGTTGTTGGCGCGTATGTGCTATGTTGGCGAATCGGACGCCAGCACCCAATTCAGATTTTAGAATCCAGTACCCGATTCGGCAGTTGTGGGTAGAGACATTGTGGACGCCTTGGTTTGCACTTAAACAGACTTGAACATTGCGACATTGCTATAAATAACCGTTGTTGGCGTGTATGTACTATAGTGGCGAATCGGACGCCAGCACCCAATTCAGAGTTTAGAACCCAGTACCCAATTCGGCAGTTGTGGGTAGAGACATTTTGGACGCCTTGGTTTGCACTTAAACAGAAGTACACATTGCGACATTGCTATAAATAGCCGTTGTTGGCGCGTATGTGCTATGTTGGCGAATCGGACGCCAGCACCCAATTTAGATTTTAGAATCCTGTACCCGATTCGGCAGTTGTGGGTAGAGACATTGTGGACGCCTTGGTTTGCACTTAAACAGATGTAAACATTGCGACCTTGCTATAAATAACCGTTGTTGGCGCGTATGTACTATGGTGGCGAATCGGACGCCAGCACCCAATTCAGATTTTAGAACCCAATACCCGATTCGGTACTTGTGGGTAGAGACACTGTGGACGCCTTGGTTTGCACTTAAACAGACGTACACATTGCGACATTGCTATAAATAGCCGTTGTTGGCGCGTATGTGCTATGTTGGCGAATCGGACGCCAGCACCCAATTCAGATTTTAGAATCCAGTACCCGATTCGGCAGTTGTGGGTAGAGACATTGTGGACGCCTTGGTTTGCACTTAAACAGAAGTACACATTGCGACATTGCTATAAATAGCCGTTGTTGGCGCGTATGTGCTATGTTGGCGAATCGGACGCCAGCACCCAATTCAGATTTTAGAATCCAGTACCCGATTCGGCAGTTGTGGGTAGAGACATTGTGGACGCCTTGGTTTGCACTTAAACAGACTTGAACATTGCGACATTGCTATAAATAACCGTTGTTGGCGTGTATGTACTATAGTGGCGAATCGGACGCCAGCACCCAATTCAGAGTTTAGAACCCAGTACCCAATTCGGCAGTTGTGGGTAGAGACATTTTGGACGCCTTGGTTTGCACTTAAACAGACGTACACATTGCGACATTGCTATAAATAGCCGTTGTTGGCGCGTATGTGCTATGTTGGCGAATCGGACGCCAGCACCCAATTCAGATTTTAGAATCCAGTACCCGATTCGGCAGTTGTGGGTAGAGACATTGTGGACGCCTTGGTTTGCACTTAAACAGACTTGAACATTGCGACATTGCTATAAATAACCGTTGTTGGCGTGTATGTACTATAGTGGCGAATCGGACGCCAGCACCCAATTCAGAGTTTAGAACCCAGTACCCAATTCGGCAGTTGTGGGTAGAGACATTTTGGACGCCTTGGTTTGCACTTAAACAGAAGTACACATTGCGACATTGCTATAAATAGCCGTTGTTGGCGCGTATGTGCTATGTTGGCGAATCGGACGCCAGCACCCAATTTAGATTTTAGAATCCAGTACCCGATTCGGCAGTTGTGGGTAGAGACATTGTGGACGCCTTGGTTTGCACTTAAACAGATGTAAACATTGCGACCTTGCTATAAATAACCGTTGTTGGCGCGTATGTACTATGGTGGCGAATCGGACGCCAGCACCCAATTCAGATTTTAGAACCCAATACCCGATTCGGTACTTGTGGGTAGAGACACTGTGGACGCCTTGGTTTGCACTTAAACAGACGTACACATTGCGACATTGCTATAAATAGCCGTTGTTGGCGCGCATGTGCTATGTTGGCGAATCGGACGCCAGCACCCAATTCAGATTTTAGAATCCAGTACCCGATTCGGCAGTTGTGGGTAGAGACATTGTGGACGCCTTGGTTTGCACTTAAACAGACTTAAACATTGCGACATTGCTATAAATAACCGTTGTTGGCGTGTATGTACTATAGTGGCGAATCGGACGCCAGCACCCAATTCAGATTTTAGAACCCAGTACCCAATTCGGCAGTTGTGGGTAGAGACATTTTGGACGCCTTGGTTTGCACTTAAACAGACGTACACATTGCGACATTGCTATAAATAGCCGTTGTTGGCGCGTATGTGCTATGTTGGCGAATCGGACGCCAGCACCCAATTCAGATTTTAGAATCCAGTACCCGATTCGGCAGTTGTGGGTAGAGACATTGTGGACGCCTTGGTTTGCACTTAAACAGACTTAAACATTGCGACATTGCTATAAATAACCGTTGTTGGCGTGTATGTACTATAGTGGCGAATCGGACGCCAGCACCCAATTCAGAGTTTAGAACCCAGTACCCAATTCGGCAGTTGTGGGTAGAGACATTTTGGACGCCTTGGTTTGCACTTAAACAGACGTACACATTGCGACATTGCTATAAATAGCCGTTGTTGGCGCGTATGTGCTATGTTGGCGAATCGGACGCCAGCACCCAATTCAGATTTTAGAATCCAGTACCCGATTCGGCAGTTGTGGGTAGAGACATTGTGGACGTCTTGGTTTGCACTTAAACAGACTTAAACATTGCGACATTGCTATAAATAACCGTTGTTGGCGTGTATGTACTATAGTGGCGAATCGGACGCCAGCACCCAATTCAGAGTTTAGAACCCAGTACCCAATTCGGCAGTTGTGGGTAGAGACATTTTGGACGCCTTGGTTTGCACTTAAACAGACGTACACATTGCGACATTGCTATAAATAGCCGTTGTTGGCGCGTATGTGCTATGTTGGCGAATCGGACGCCAGCACCCAATTCAGACTTTAGAATCCAGTACCCGATTCGGCAGTTGTGGGTAGAGACATTGTGGACGCCTTGGTTTGCACTTAAACAGATGTAAACATTGCGACCTTGCTATAAATAACCGTTGTTGGTGCGTATGTGCTATGTTGGCGAATCGGACGCCAGCACCCAATTCAGATTTTAGAACCCAGTACCCGATTCGGCAGTTGTGGGTAGAGACATTGTGGACGCCTTGGTTTGCACTTAAACAGACGTATACATTGCGAGATTGCTATAAATAACCGTTGTTGGCGCGTATGTGCTATGTTGGCGAATCGGACGCCAGCACCCAATTCAGATTTTAGAATCCTGTACCTGATTCGGCAGTTGTGGGTAGAGACATTGTGGACGCCTTGGTTTGCACTTAAACAGACTTAAACATTGCGACATTGCTATAAATAACCGTTGTTGGCGTGTATGTACTATAGTGGCGAATCGGACGCCTGCACCCAATTCAGAGTTTAGAACCCAGTACCCAATTCGGCAGTTGTGGGTAGAGACATTTTGGACGCCTTGGTTTGCACTTAAACAGACGTACACATTGCGACATTGCTATAAATAGCCGTTGTTCGCGCGTATGTGCTATGTTGGCGAATCGGACGCCAGCACCCAATTCAGATTTTAGAATCCTGTACCCGATTCGGCAGTTGTGGGTAGAGACATTGTGGACGCCTTGGTTTGCACTTAAACAGATGTAAACATTGCGACCTTGCTATAAATAACCGTTGTTGGCGCGTATGTACTATGGTGGCGAATCGGACGCCAGCACCCAATTCAGATTTTAGAACCCAGTACCCGATTCGGCAGTTGTGGGTAGAGACATTTTGGACGCCTTGGTTTGCACTTAAACAGACGTACACATTGCGACATTGCTATAAATAGCCGTTGTTGGCGCGTATGTGCTATGTTGGCGAATCGGACGCCAGCACCCAATTCAGATTTTAGAATCCAGTACCCGATTCGGCAGTTGTGGGTAGAGACATTGTGGACGCCTTGGTTTGCACTTAAACAGACTTAAACATTGCGACATTGCTATAAATAACCGTTGTTGGCGTGTATGTACTATAGTGGCGAATCGGACGCCAGCACCCAATTCAGATTTCAGAACCCAGTACCCAATTCGTTCTCCGTGGGTGCAGTGAGTGCAAATCCATTTTCTTATCTATATGTGAGTTACATGTTCGCTTTCACTTCCCATCATTTGCTGAGAACGATTAGATTCTCAAAATTGAAACAATTTTAACATATTTCCCCGTTTTATAAATGGAAACGTCCTATACTTTTGAACCAGGTACTGGGTACTGGGTACTGTCTGCTAACTTCACTGACATGAAAAATCAATCTGTCAGTTAGTGAAGAAATGTCTATCATGTAAAATGCACATATATCCAGGGAGCGGAACACACATCTGCAATGGCTTCAAGAAATGCAAATATTGCCATCAATTAGTCAAAAGCGAACATTATTGTTTCATTTTCAAAATTACAAACCACCCAAGAAAGACAAAATGTCGAAAGTACCTTTTGTGTTTTATGATTTTGAAACAATTCAAGACTCAGAAGTCTGCACCCCAAATTACTGTGTTTTCACTCTGTGATTGTCACATCGTGAACACGTTTCATCAATAGAAATACAAACACACACGCAACACGCATAGAGAGAAACATTCCCATACTTTGTGAATACAGGGGATACGTCCAAGATTTTTTCACGATGAAAAAACTCAGCTCGGAACCCCAAACCAAAGTTGTAGCTAGCTACACCCCTCCAGCTACAATTAACTTCTGTATCCAAAAAGTATTTTTATTTTGACAAAACATGAGGGGTATATGAGGATTTACACCTCTTTGAAATGAATCAACTCTTAATACAAAATTTTCGAGTGCAAAAGATTCGACATTTTCGACAGTCTCGATACACCGCTAAAATGTGTTGTTAATTGTGCAAAGAAAAGGTTTACTCTTTTTAAATCAATGGCCCTGAAAAGAGCCGTTTTTTGGAAAATTCTCTTTGTAAAGGTAGTCTGTCATCTCTGTATATATTAATCACTGTTAACTTCTCTTGGGGTTTTTTTTCTGCATCCGCCCGCTTATTTCCTGATTTGCCTCGTAATCGCTGTTGAAAACCACATTCGCCAATATCTTCTTATCCACTTCATCTGTTCAAAGAATGGTCTTCTCTCCTCGCCGTCTCAGTATCAAATGAACTGTTTCCCCGCCAAAATGAGATTTTATTTTTCCCGTCACAGATGTCTTGGAAAAACAATCACTCAATCTTAACATAACAGCTGGAATGTCGATGCTAAATATGATTTTTCTTTTGACAGATAATACTCCATAAATTTTTTTAAGTTTCTGAACAGTGGGGAGTGTCGGTTGAGATATCATCTTTTCAATTACACTTCACAGCCTTTATGATAATATATATAATATGTTCAGTTAGAATAAAATATGTGTGGGGGTGGAAAACACCTGTTGTTCTGCTGTATTTATTTATTTATCTATTTTTTATTTATTTATTTGTTTATTTATTTTATTTATACACATTGGCTATCCGTCACCGTGGCAGTTTTATGGGTGGAGGAATCCGGACTACACGGAGAGAACCAGCGAGAATCGACGACCAAAAAACAGTTCCTCAATATTCTAGCTCTGTTCAACCTCCGCGTAAGCAGGGATACAGTGGTTGAGACATGTGTACCATCGATGTGCAGTACACCTTAGTACACGGCGTCATCGCCCCCATATGTAGGCAAGCGGGGGTAAAACTGCCTTACCCGTGGGGGATTACGCGGGTCACGCCGGTGCGGGGTTCGAACTCAGACATCTAGCATAGATCTCCACTAGTCCATCATCGACACACCACACTCCCCGACTTGTTGTGATGTTTTTTTTTTCTTTTATTGTATCGATATAACGCTCGGTGTAGGCAGTAGACAGCCAAAAAACTGACAAGTGGAGCGTTTGCCAGGTGTGGGAAAGAGTTGGTCAGGCAGTAGACAGCCAAAAAACTGACAAGTGGAGCGTTTGCCAGGTGGGGAAAGAGTTGGTTAGGCAGACACACACTCATCCCAGACTGAGTATCACTGTCATCTGCACAAGTTAGGCTGTAGGAAGACCGGTTGGTCAGTGAGCGATTGGGTTGAATGGGTGGAAAAAGGGGGGGGGGGTGTTGAGGGTTGGATAGCATGTAGGTTAGTGGGTAAACAAGGAAGGGGTGTAGTTGAGTATTTGGTGCTTAATTAGGTAGCAGTGCTGGAAGAAAGACGCTACGTATGGATCACCTCCCATTGATTTCACCCCTCCCACCAATTGAGCTTATCACCCAAGACCTCTTTTACACAATTTGTTTACCCAGATATCCCTAGATGTCGAGGTTTGAGAACTCCAATGAATAGTTCTACATTATCTCTCAGCTAGGTATTCCACTCCATCTTGATATTTGTGATGAAATTTCTCAGGAACATTACTTTACACCATCAGGTGAGGTGGAAAAATTTACCAAATAAATAAGACATTTTCATTAAGTCTATCCTGTCCTTGATCCTCATCCACCCAACCTCACCCCTGATTGGTTCTAGCACTGTGGTATGACTCAACGTGGTTATCCTTCACGGTGAATAATTCTACATGATTTCCAAACTCTTTACAAGCGTATGGTTTTTAGGTGCTTAGTGCTCAAACAAGACAATTTTACATCCTGACAAACATGCACAAGGACCGTTTTTATGGTGAGGTGACATAACTCCATCCGGGAGGGAAAATGTATCAAAACTGTAATCCGGAATCTTATCCGATCTCGGAATTAATTGATTATTACCTGAAACCTATACCAATTAGCCGTCTGAGCTATGTAAAAAAAAAACTACACAGGATTTCCTGTCAAAAATTTCGAATTTTGAAAATATCGAAATAGCAAGAATGTTAAAGATGATTTCAGTTTAACCATTGCTAATTTAAATGAACCTTTGAATCTTCGACCTGTCCTCGCCTATAAGAAAAAACAAAAACCTCGCGTATCACTCTTGTAAGGACTAAATTAGACCCTTCAATGAATAACATCAATTATTCCCTGTCAGTTTAACTATCTCCTTAGCTATTCACTTATTTTAAATCAAATTTGTGTGGAAACAAAAAACATTTTTTTTGTTTCGTTAGAAAAAAAAACAAGACATATTTTTTTAGTTTTTTTAAAAAATAAAAAATGTTTTTTGTTTCTGTCAAAACATTTGTTTTTTTTTCTTTTTTTTAGTTAAAAAAAAAACAAGACATTTTTTTTTGGTTTTTTTTTTTAAAAACTAAAAAAAAGAAAAAAAAAATGTTTTGACAGAAACAAAAAACATTTTTTATTTTTTTAAAAAAACTAAAAAATATGTCTTGTTTTTTTTTCTAACGAAACAAAAAAAAATGTTTTTTGTTTCGACAAAAAATTAAGACTTGGTTCTTTTCTAAAAAAAAAATAAAAGTATATATAATATGGTGATGTGCAATATATAAAGGAAACTCTTTCTAATAATATGGGTGGCCCTGAAAAGGGCCGGCACGAAGCCATTTTGTGAAGCATCTCACTCTGCCAACGAGTGATGTTTGGGTATTTTCATCTCCTCTTCAGTAAAGAATTCTTTTTCCCAATTCTCTATTGTTTCACTGCCAAACATGATCGCCTCGTATATAGGTGTTGGGAATTCATGGGGGTGCTTTGGCCTATTATGGAATTGGACTTCTCCAAAAGGCCGTCTCACTGTCGCCATCTCTGGAAACTTCTCTAGCATATCATTAAATTTATCACGTGGTAGGACTGAGCTGCACCACTGATAAAAGGCAAGCAGAAAAACTCCATTTACCCTATCTCGTCTTTCTTTTAGATATCTTTCCGCCTCTATTTCAGCATCTTCATCAGATATTTCTCTGATTCTTGAAATATCCATTTCCTCTGTTTTTCTCTTACTTCTACGATCGACCCGATGTTTTGAAAATGTAAGCGAAAAACCTTATCTCATGTTCTTTTTATCTGACATGCGAGGCTACACTTGCAGCGAAGAAGTGATTTCCGCGCCTTCTCCCCGCATTGGTTAGATTTACCTGGGTGAAATGCACATCCAATGAGCATTTCACCCGGGTAAATCTAACCAATGCGGGGAGAAGGCGCGGAAATCACTTCTTCGCTGCAAGTGTAGCCTCGCATGTCAGATAAAAAGAACATGAGATAAGGTTTTTCGCTTACATTTTCAAAACATCGGGTCGATCGTAGAAGTAAGAGAAAAACAGAGGAAATGGATATTAAAACCATAAGTTTCGAAGATTTGCTGAAAATGGATGCCGGGTCGTGGGTGTACAATCTTCATCCAGACACACAAATGGAGAGGAAGAGAGCTGGTTTCGAACAGATAACAGCGGGACTCACATCACCCAATATAACCGCATCAGAGGTGGACGATCCTTCATTCAATCTGGTGAGAGGAGCACAGCCTTATCGGTTAAGGCTCGGAAAAATGGGGATCGTCGGACACTGAAAAGAAGATGTCCAGAAGAAAACAAAAAACAGCCTTTTTCAAGGCTACCCATATTATTAGAAAGAGTTTCCTTTATATATTGCACATCACCATATTATATATACTTTTATTTTTTTTTTAGAAAAGAACCAAGTCTTAATTTTTTGTCGAAACAAAAAACATTTTTTTATTTCGGCAGAAAATGATAACACTACACCCTAAGAAAAAACTGGGGGAAGAAGTCAAAAGATTCTCGATCACACATGCACAACGCAGGAACCAAAACACAAACCCTTCCACCACCCCCTACCACCATTCATTGTAAAAAACAGCTCTAATAATGCCCCCCCCCCCCCCCAATCCTGAAAAAAAACATCTCAGCTCTATTAAATAGTGAGGATAAAAATGCGTAATGTCTCTTGCGTATTGATTCATCAAGCGAAAATGCAGGGGGTAATTATTCCTTCTCTAAGGCAAGTTGTTGGTAATTGTTTCAATGTGGTTAAGATTTGTCAGTTTTTTTCAGAGCGAAAGTTTTGACACCATGAGTTGCGAAAGTGCAAGTGTTGAAGTACAAAATCAACAAGCACAATTTAATTGTTGTGGAAGTCTTGTTGCAAAAAAATTCAAGTAACTTATTTCACACAAATAATTGTCATTTATGCAATTATAATTACAGCCATCATTCATTTTAGTTTACAATCCCCAAACAAAGAATTATGGTTAGTGTTATTGAGTAGTTCTTTAGGATATATTCTTCCAAGTCCAGTTTTAAAATATTTGAAACCTCACGAGAAGAAAAATGAATTCATTTTACGTAACACTACTGAGTGATAGTTCTATGGATATGTTTCCAAATAACACACAATGTTGTTTTCAAACAAAATTATCTAAACCCATTCATATTAATAAAGAACATTGGGAAGTGGGTTTAGTTGAAGTAATTTTACCATCTGAGGCAAGAAATATAACAGATGATGAAACAAATTTTAAAATCATTGTAACAGATTCAAAAATATCAGCACGCATTAATAATATTAATAAATCGTTTTTCAAACATACAGTACGTAAGGGTGTTGCTGCTGTTGAATTAAGTATTTTATCAGGTGCATATGCAAATGGTGGTCATGTTGTAGAAGCAATAGAATCAGAAATTCAAGAAAAACTGGGTGATATTTTTAAAGAATTTGGTGTGTCATTTCATCTTGGTTATTCATCTCGACAATCACGTGTAAAAATTGTATCAAATAGTATTGGAACAGTCGGTATTCAATTATCACAAAGTTTATCAGAAAAATTGGGGTGTAAAAGATGGTATGTTTCCACTAATATTTCCTAACACAGCAAAAGATGCATTTAAATATAATGTGGATTTAAATGTGGATTTTAATCAGCTCTTTATTTATTCCGACATAGCAGATTATACATTTCTTGGTGATATAGAAAGCACCCATTTTACGTGTGATACCCTTTGAAACACGTGACGAATCTCTGCGCACTCATAAAGAATTTGATAATGTACATTATGTACCAGTATCAAAATCTTCTTTTGATTATATCACTATAAATATAAATGGGAATACTGGTAAAAACACTCAGTTTTCAAGTGGGAAGAGTGTTGTCAAGTTGCATTTTAGACAGAGACATCAACTCAATTTATAAAAAATGCCCCCGGTGTATCGAGGAGTAGCACGACAATATGGTTATGGATTAGGATCCATTTTTCGCTCAGCAATAAGATCAGCTGTACCAGATACTTTATTGTACAAAGTGGACATACCTACTGAATCAAAGATGGAAGTGTCGAGAAAAACGAAAACCCAAAAAGGACATTCAACCTAAAATGGCAAAATTTACCAAGAAGATGTGAACATTTTCAAAGTGACACTACACTTATGTAAAATTTCATGGAATAAAAATTCTAAAATGTGAAAATGGTGTTTTAGATATTTTTTTCTTTTCAGAGTTATTTTCCTCCGCCTTCCACCAACCATTGAATGGATAGTGGAAGGCAAGGGAAAATACCACTGATTACAATTTTCACAAGTCAACCATTCACCAATAACCCAAACCACAGAAGGCCACATTGAGTGTTGTGGCCGAAATATTTCCCCCTACTACTGTAAATAACATAAACCCCCTTTTTACACTCTCGGAGTAAGCCTCTGTGGCGAGGCAGGAAGTAAGGCAGTATTTGTTTTACTGTGGTAAATAAATTCTGTTTTTACTTGTAAAATGGCAAGTGAATCAAACATTTTTTCGGTGGAAGGGGAAGAACTCTATCTTATTCAGCAGCAAGTCAGATTGTAAAAAATCGATTTTTTCTCTTTAGATCAATTACATCTGTTTTTTTTTTCCAGCACACGCATCAATTAATATCCCGCTGATAGTTTGAAATTTTCGCCAGTCAGTGTGTATATTTAAATTGCATTATTGTCGCTCCACTCCCCCGCCTGAAGCGATAATAATGTCGTTTTTTCACACTGCGATATTTTCCCTCCACATTTTGTCCACATGTATAATATATAAAATTCACATCCTTCCACACAGAAGAGACAACTTGGGGAAATTATAAGCTGGTCTATTTTTCACACTGCGATATTCCATCAGCTAACTGCATTCAGAGTCCTGTGGGGGTTCTATAATTTATAATGAAGATATCATGAATTATTTCTCAGATAATTCTAACCACAGGAATGCTTAATCCCCTTACACGAGTCTTGTGTTGGAAATTCTATTTCGACAAATGTTTCAAGTTTCATAACCATAAGAAAATTGTGTTTATGACCCACGCCAAGGTGTGTTTTCAGTCATTTAAGGGGAAAGCAAAAGGCGGCAGGAAATAATGCAATGAGTAATTCACGCGCCTTGCCCCCCGCTGGTCAGATGATGGGTGATGAAATACTCAATGTATTAGTTTTCACCGCCAGAATGTCACAATTTCCCACAAAAAAAATAATTTGGAGGGAAAGACTGACATTGTGTAGCAAAAACATCTGAGGAGTGCAAAGCATGATTTTCAATGTGGTTAAGATTTGTTTCAGAACGATATCTCAGAATTGCGCCTTCTTTTGCTGAATTCGTATCAACATCTGTTACGAATTTAATACAAGCATAAAAGAGAATAGCTTTTCCTTTTGGTTAAAAGGAAAAGCTATTCTTTTTTTTGCCGGTAAAACAGTTTACACTGCAAAACCATTCACTGTTTTGTGGTGTGAAAAATGAAATTGTTTCTCGGGGTTAATGTCACTGTAATATCTAACGGTGAAATGTTGAAATCAGCTTCAAGCAGTTTTGAAAAAGTATTGAAAACACACATCACTGCCAGTCGATAAAAAACAATCAGTCCGTGAAGGAGTTTCTCCGCAGTTGCATTTAGTTAGCACATGTGTTTGAAAAAAATGTATCTCTTACATGAGCTATTTGTAGAATAGTTTCAACCGCAACGAGAGATATGTTTTTTTCAAACACATGTGCTAACTAAACTGACTGCAAGACACACATTCACATCGGATTTATAAGACATTCGCGTGTAAAAAAACACCCAGACGAAATCTGACAGTATTTTTATATGTCGTGTCTTCCAGTAATAAATAGAAAAAAAACTCCACCAGTCGAGCGATGTATATTAGGTAGTACGTTTTAAACAAGCAGAACATTTTGTCAGTATATAATGTGTATGGAAGACAAACCCACCTAAGCCTGTCAGTATAAAGTCATTGGGAGGCCTCTACCCCAGTGCTGTCACTATAGGTACAAGCACTTAACACTGAATTCCCCATACCACAATGCTGTCACTATAGGTACAAAATTAACATAGGAATCTCCATAGGGGGGTTGTACCTATAGTGACATTTTTGTACCTATAGTGACATTTCTGGAGGCGAGAAAAAGATTTTAAATCTTTTTTCTCGCCTCCACAAATGTCACTATAGGTACAAAAATGTCACTATAGGTACAACCCCCCTATGGAGATTCCTATGTTAATTTTGTACCTATAGTGACAGCATTGTGGTATGGGGAATTCAGTGTTAAGTGGTTGTACCTATAGTGACAGCCTTCACTACTATTGATGCCCCCCCCCCCCTCAAAAAAAGACCCTTTCCAACCTACTTAGAACCTGAAGTGTTGAGGTTGAATGGGTGAGTGTATTTGTTGCACTCCCTCCCCCCCCCCCCCCCCCCCAACCTTTCAGAAAATTTCAACCTGCTTAAACTACATGTACTTGAAAATATAAGAAGTGATATGGAGGCAGAGTGTGGGTATTTTAATTAATGCCTCCACCCAAATCCCATCACAGATTGCTGAGTTATGAAATTTGAAAGTGATAAAAAGTCAGAAATCTTCGCAAAAAAATTGGGAAAACAATCTTTTCTTGCTGCTAAGAATTCACCAAAATTAGGAAATTTTCAAACACAAAAAGAAAAGATGCAATCAGAAATTCACGCTTTCAAGACCATGAAGAAATATTTGAAAGGGTTAACAGCATGCACGTAGAATTCATCAAATTGTTAATTGTACTTTCTAAGGGTACTGCTAGAAAATCTCTACAGGTGTGGACGGTGGGGGCGGGGCATTATGAATCAGAAATGCACGCTTTCAAGACCATGAAGAAATACTTGAAAGGGTTAACAGCATGCACGTAGAATTCATCAAATTGTTAATTGTACTTTCTAAGGGTACTGCTAGAAAACCTCAACAGGTGTGGATGGTGGGGGCGGGGCATAGAGAATAAACTAGAATTTCACAACAAGACCATAAAAATATACAGAGTCGTGGCAAGTAACTAGATTTTTGTTGAATAGTAATTACTGTGAACACTAGTTAGAACATATTGGCTGTCGTGATGGGGGAGGTGGAAATTGTAATTTTGAAGGACCATAACAAATTTATTTGAAAAGAATGTTATGATGGGCAACAAAACTTTTGCCAAATTGTATTTATTGATGTTTGTAAAAAAATATTTGGGGTCAGAAATGTGTGCAACATTGTACTGTGTAGACGTGAAAGCTCTTGGAAGATTTCTGCTTCATTTCAAAATGTGGAAAATTTTAAGTGAATTCGGGGTCTAGTTTAAAAATATTGGATATTTATATGTGAGTCCTGCCCATATCGGAAAAGTTCTTCCTTCTCATAAATTCTTTGATTCCCAAGTGAGTACAACCATAATAAAAACCATAATCAAATTTATTTTATATTTAAAACTATAAATATGAACAAATAATACCCTAATCTTCATCAAAATATTACCAAAAACCTAAGACGTTTCGGCCCGATTGCAGGCCGAAACGTCCAGGCCGAAACGTCTCGGGTCGGAACGTCCCAAGGCCGAAACGTCAGGGAACCGATGCCTTCAGTGTGACCCTCGTAACAGATGGCAACATCGTCTTTGCCAAACTGGCATCACACAGACTTTTTATCGCAGACTGATGCATGGTTTAAAAACTCTAGATGACTGGAAATGCTATGCTTGCAACAGACCATCATTATTAAGTGAGAGTGTGGAGAGACAGGCACTCGTAGTAAATGTTGATGTACACAACGACGAGGCACTAGTGTACAAAATTGTGAACCGGTAATTTTCAATGCATATAACAAAAATAATAAAATATTATTTTCTGTTATCATGCATTTAAAATCACTGCCGGTAATTTTCAATGCATGATAACAAAAAATTATATTTGTAAACAGAATCCCCCCCCCCCTCCCGTAAAGAAACAATGCCTGTTTAAAATTTCTGTTATCATGCATTGAACCCCCCTCCCCTCCCCCCGTAAAGAAACAATGCCTGTTTGAAAATTTTATTTATATTATTATTATCACAGAGGTCGCGGGTACTCCTAGAAGTCGAGCATTATTCCTGAGTAATAAAGGTGGAATCCTAAAATAATTTCACGAACTTCTGATGAATATATATATTACAAGTTTATTTTTCATTTTTTAAACAATCACTCCATTCTCAAAATACTATTCACAAATCAGTCTCAATAGGCCTATATTACACGTCACTTGTTAAACCCTGAAAAATAGAATTAAAACAACATTAGCACCTATAAGTACACATATCATGGAGGATAACCCTTTAACAAAAAAGGTAAAGTAATCGATTCATTGTTGATCTGATTGCAATGCGCTCAGGGTTTCAACGCCGATCACATTGCAAGAAGAGCAACTATTAAAAGAAACGAAAATATAAGTAATTTAAATAATCTTACCATTTCGAAAAGACTTAGGTTCTCAAAAAGAAACTCCAATGGTCAGACAAAATGTCAACATCCTCCATGACAGGTACTTTTGCTAACTTTGAATGTCAAACCGAGATTCCCCAAAACAAAAGAATTTTCCGCCAGAACTACCAACAAGCTTACTACCAGAGAACAGTGAACTCACAATGAGTAACCCTTCAACCGACAAGATCCAAGACGCATTAAGCTGACGCGCGCAAGAAAGCTGTACCTATAATAAATAAACATTAGTAGATCAGGCTGCAAATAAAATATTAAATTAGTTACCACAAAAAAAAAAAATAGAATTTTTACGGTGGGAAATTCAAAACACTGAAGGTTGTGGGCAACATTGCGACAAAAGATCTCGCCATATGTCCCGTAAATTCTCATGACAATGCCACTGCTGAAATTCTGATTGTCGATTAAAGTCCTTGCTATTGGTAATTTTGGCGCATGAATACAAACTAATGGCAAGGTCGATCCATGTAAACAAATTGATTGCTTCTGTTGGTGAGGGAAGAATATTTACAAAGAACAGACAATCAATGCAATTTGCCTCTATTAGACTGCTTCCCTTGAGATATATCGACAAAATGAGTATTTTAGTGATAAATAAAGATTATAGCCATTATTTGGATTGACAAACATGCATCAAACTCTCGCTTTGGATTCCGAGGACGCATCACGGCGAGTCGGGGGCAAACCGTGATCTACCCTTAGAACACAGGGGCTCGTTACAAACAATGACTGAGGAATTAAATAATATTATAAAATAAGCATAACTGGATACCCCCTGGTATATAATATAATAACAAAACTTGTCAAAAGGGAGGACACACAATTCCAACCTCGATTTTTCAAACGGTTCAAAATATATTCTGCCTACGTTCAGCCATCGATTTCTGTGCACCGTTTTGTCGGGAAAAGACTTATCTTCCAGACTGCACACATGTTTTCATCATATTGAAATAAAATCAATATACAAAACATGATTTATTGTCACTTTCCTTCGAAAAGAACTCTGATGGTACCGGAAGCTCGCCTTTCAGCTGTTGAGTCTCATCACCAAATCCCCAAGAAAAGTCGGCCCTGAACGTTTCGTCCGCAACGGCGTTTCGTTTTTGTCAGTCATTTCTTCCATATTCAGAGGCCGGAAAGCGGCGGGGAGTGTCTGTCCCTTACAGTTTTGAGAATTTATGTGAAAAATATTCGACAAATGGTTTTATTATTTTTATCACGGCTTACATGTGTTTACAACTAAATTGCCAGTGTAAACTGTCTATTTTAATGTTTTCAGCCAAAGTACTTGAGTCTTCTTTTCGAGCGGACAGATTACACAAGGTTGGCATATTGTTCGGTCTGAGTGATTTCAGTGAATTTTCTGGACTACAATGAAGAGTTTTGGACACGTAGTATGTTAGAGAACTTCATATTGTATATTATATATATTGTTGTGAGGATATAGGAGCGGCCGTCCTTCCAACCCCACCATCCCCTTGTTTCAGAGTTCTGAACATTGGATTATCTCTAACTCTTATGATGTTAAACCCTGATATTATTAGACACTGCCCCAACGGGGTGGGGGTGGGGAGGTTGAATTCACAGTCTCTCAATAAGAAATTGGCCACTTAATTCACTTATCTCATACGCTAAAATCGGCCGGATTACTTCTCAGGTCACAGAGTTTTACTTGAATTCCGAGACATGGTTTCGGAAACGACCTTTTACATTTCAGCGCCTCCGACTTTTATAAGCAATACAAAAAACAAGAACCCCACACCCCGGTCGCTGAGTTTTCAGACTGTATTTCAAATACTACCAAAGATTGGCCCTTGGAGCATATTCTTTTGAATTATAGAAAACCATTCACTATTCACTACTCCTTAAATCGTTTTTCGTCTCTCCTACACCCTCAAACACACATCACGTTATGTTTCACACAACTCTAGTGTTGGTGTTTAGTAGTAGTGAATTCATCGTATGGGATACTCCCAACGCCCACCTCCGGTCATAGAGTCCTCTTTTACACTCATGTCGCCATTACGGGATGATCCAACGAAATTTGTATTAAAAACACTTCGACTTAATTGAACACTTTAGAGACGTACTCCTTGAAACCCTGAAATAGTAGAACTGTGTACAATCGTTTGGGAATAGTGTTTCTCGTTGGATAATCTGGATTTCAGTTTATAGCAATGGAAACAAATCTCCCACGAAACAATGCGCCAGACGCTATCTGAAAACATCAGATTTGTGAGTTTCACTCTTGTTACTGCATGTATATAACATGGATGCAATCTCTTGAAGGTAATGGTTTGCGCGCGGGGATGGCATAGGGAGAGAATGGCGTATTCACACGGCTTCGGCGCTCGCAAACTATTACCCCCCCCCCCCCCCCCCCACATGAGGGGGGTCTTCCGCCCATAGGGCTGTGAAAGATGCCATCATGGTTCTGCTGCACCCCATGTCTCTTGCCCATTTTTTCACGCAGGGCTGTTCCCAATTCGGCGAAGTTGAAGTAGGCACAATCCCGTCAGGAGCCGTTGTTTGTTCGCTCCTCAAAAACGATTAGAAACAAGACAGATGCAGATTATACTTTCCCAATGACGATTCCTCTAACGCCCCCAAAAAGAACACGTCCACCATGGATAAAACCCCACTTGATTGTTTTCTTTTATTTCTGCATATGGACATTATTCGTTTCTCAAACCATCAGGGGGCCCAAGACGCACTGGGCGATAATGGTTCAGCCCGGCGGGTGAAAATGTTGAAAATTGCATATGAAAAGGAACAAAATCCTCGATTCTTACTCAGCTAGTACAAGATGTCGATTTCATGTTCGCCAGTGGAGAATATGCAATCTACATGTAGTTTGGGTTTAGTGACTCTAGACACTGGAAGGAGCCCCCAACGGAAGAAACAGAGTGCACCTCAAGTGCTTTTTGAGATACTTTAATAAAATGCAACCTTCAATAAAGATTATTTTTCTGGGTGGGAATGGGGGGGGGGGGGGGGGGGGGTCAGGGTGTCTTCATATACAAATACTGGCTGGGTACCTGTCTCGTTTCAAGGACCGATATGAGGGTCTCTTAGCGGTGATCATCGGATCTCGACTGAGGCCTATATGCTAGTGTACACACGAAGTACAGTTGGTGAATTACGATACTTGAATTCAAATTCCTGCAAATACAGACATCCTTCCTCGCTCGCTCTCTCTCTCTCTCTATTCTCTGTTTCTCTCTCTCCCTCGTCCCCCCCCCCACTCTTTCTGTCTTTCTCGCTACCGTGAGGTTGCGGCTTGGGGACCCATTTTGACCCTGTGGGTCCCATATTTCGTTGGGCCATTCCAAGCCGGGGGCCTATGTCCATTAACTATCATGGTTAACCCATCATGGTGCACAGGACAAGCTGCGTCTGGACTTGGACATCGTGTGCATCAAGAATGATCCCCAGACATCATGCAACGTTTGTAGTTAAGAGGAACACTCATGTTGTGTTTGGTTGCCTCAGTTCAAGTATCCTTACATCGTCTCTTGTATTTGACAGTAACATGTGAGTTTCTAATTTTCTGGTCAAGTTTTTGTTGTCAGTATGACATTGTAATTATTGAGGATAATTTCGAGAAATTCTAGAACCATCAGACGAAATGTAGCAGTCAAGAACCGGATCACTTGGTTCCTGTGAGTGTTGTGCCTGACACCCTTTCAGGTCCAATATTTATTTATTTATTTATTTATTTGTTTGTTTATTGTCATGGTCACATTTCTGCACAATGGATAATCATGACTGAGTTGTCCCGGAGAATCGGCTCGGGTCGAGTTGTCCCGAGGCCGAGTTGGCACGTAACTATATTTTCCATCTACCACATTAGACGGATGCCGAAAGCAGGCGAGACCACGCCGAGGCTTCAATGTTTTTGTGCAGGGAGGGGGGGGGGGGGGCAATGGATACGGAGCAGCACCCAGTGGCAGTGTCTAATAATATCAGAGTTTAACATCATAAGAACTCTGAAACAAGGGGATGGTGGGGATGGAAGGACGGTCGCCCCTATATCCACATAACAATATATAATATGAACTTTGGTAAAACCAAGAAGCGCGCGCAACTCACAGTGTTTTTCAAATTATAATGACATAAACTTAACAAAATTTAAAACATTGTTTAAGGGGTCGTCCAACAAAACATTTTGCGTTGTGAACTAATGCATGTACATGCTGTCTTGTAGATTTATTTCCCCCTAAAAACATAGCAGACCTACAATATAAAAATTGGCCTCGAAACGTATTGTCGAAAATGTATTGTTTTTGTTTCGCTGGGGTGCATACATTGTGGAACGGAACTTCTGTTTTGGAAATGGTAATTCGTGGACGTTCGTCAGACAGTATGTCACTTCGACATCTTAGGTTCGTAATAACTGAATGAAAACGACCTTTGCCACAATCCGACCCGTGCGTACTTTTAAGTTACAACAAACGGACGTGTTTTTGATGCTTTTCATTTGGTAACTTTGTTCCAATAACACGCAGTGTTGGTTTGAAGTGAACAGCGTTTTGCAAATGCAAAACAGATAAATCACGTGACAGAATACTCCGCAGAATCGAACAACAGCGGGATCCCAACAGCCAGCCAGCAGACGATGAAATCCAATGTGCATATGTGGGAACATTTAGCTTTTCGAAAATTTCTGTCATGTAGTCAGCAAAGCAAACGACAGTTGAGTTTGTTTGGAAAAACTTTAATTTTGAAAAGCATGTTCAATAAATTATTCACAGTCTGCATGGAATGATCTTAGGAGAAATCTCGCATTACACCGTTCGCTTTTTAGGGGGCGTCATTCGATTTGTTCGCTTCTGAAAACGAGAGCTGGGGTTCCCCATGTTTTTACTTCCGGTTTCCGGTTTAGATTGGATGGCATAGCATTCCTTGGTTTTTCCAATTTCACGTACACGTTGTCTAGTAGGCTTGCTTCAAAGCAGCCCTTCGGGCTGCTTTTGCGCGCTATAATATACAATATGAAGTTCTCTAACATACTACGTGTCCAAAACTCTTCATTGTGGTCCAGAAATTCACTGAAATCACCCAGACCGAACAATATGACAACCTTGTGTAATCTGCCCTCTCGAAAAGAAGACACAATTAATTTAAGTATTTTGGCTGAAAACATGAAAATAGACACTTACACTGGCAATTTAGTTGTAAACACACATAAGCGGTGATAAAAATAATAAAAGCATTTGTCGACACTCATTTGCTGAATATTTTTCACATAAATTCTCAAAACTGTTTGGGACAGACCCTCCCCGCCACTTTCCGACCTCTGAATATGGCAGAAATGACTGATAAAAACGAAACGCCGTTGCGGACGAAACGTTCAGGGCCGACTTTTCTTGGGGATGTGATGATGAGACTCAACAGCTGAAAGGCGAGCTTCCGGTACCACCAGAGTTCGTGCAAAAGGAAGAATCATGCTTGGCGAAATCTCGCATATTCTCGGTTGTTCCACGTTGTTCACCGTTGTTGGAGCCGACGAACGCGCAAGGTTTGTCGTACAGGCAAAAGAAATAAACAAATACACGTGCTTTCTGTTTGTTTTAACGCCAGAGGAGCATATAGTACGGTCAATCTGCGACATATATAGCCCGAACCTCAAACAAATTGCAACAAAGCCAGTTTTTGGTTTTTAGTAATCGTTAGCATGTTCCTTAATTTATATCAAAAGTATAGGAAAATATAAACTCTAGATTTTGTATAATTCGCATTTGAAGTATGGTACCGTTGAAGCAAGGTCTAGCAATTTTTTTGCCATATGTGTAGTAACAAATTTTTGACTCATGACAACACATATTGACAATCTAGTTGAACTAGGGCCATTTCAGCAGTGGTGATGCTTGAATGATATAAAATATTTAAGGCATGTAATCAGCATTGGTGCAGATCATTGGGGAAGCCCCCCCCCCCCCCCCCAAAAAAAAAAAATGAAGGTGGGGGGGGAGGGGGGTATCATGTGTTTTGCCCCTACTTCCAATTAAAATTCGAAAGCAACACCCCAACACAGTCTCTCAATGTGTTACAAGAAACGGTGCCTCAGCCCCGTGCATTGTGGCACAGTGAAAGACCATGTTAGAGTGTTATTTGAATACTGGATAGCTACCTTTTTCAATCGTGGTGCGCATGCGTCTAATCACAGAATCTGTTGTTTATAATGTCGAAAGCATCGCATCCACCTTAGATCGCCATAGATACCACATTGACACAGACAGCTAGTTTTGACACGTTTAAAGTTTTTAAGAGTCCTCCACCCACCCCCCCCCCCCCACCCCAATAAAAGTGGACAAATCTGCACAACGGAAGTCAGCGTAAATATAGAGGCCTCCACCTGAACACATCTGACCAATGTATTTTATTGCTCTCCTGAATTGTGACAAAACTGCATCAATTTTTTTTCCATCTTCAATTAGATTTCAAGTTTGTTTTACTGGGAGTGTCTATCTTTCAGATAGAATAAAATGATCTAATGGCAGATATTCTATCAAGTGATGCAAGGAAATTATTTTTATGAGTGTCATTTTTTGCACCTGTAAAATGAAAAATAATAGTGCAGACGGTGTGATCGCACTCGCTCCCATGTCCCTTGAGGGCTTGCACATATCAGGCAAATCGCAAAATTTGAATCAATCAGAGTCGATTAAGTCATTAGACATGTTGTCAGCTGGGGTCGATTTGCTGCGGTTTGAGCAGAAATTATCAAGACAGTTAGAACATGCTATTGTACAGTCAAGACCATGTTTCTTGCAGCTGCAGCGTAAGGAACTGCAGTCTGCTTTGCACTTGCAACGAAAAACAGATAATAATTCAGATGGAGCGGGCGGAAGATCTGTCATTCGAGGGAAGAAATACCCGTCTCTGTTCATCCACCCCCATTCCTCGGATAGGAAATTAGTGTTATCACCCATCCATTCGTGAACCTGATAGAATGTTCTTAAAGAGTGGTACTTTATCGCAGCACATGTTGGTGGTAATGACTGAGGCTGTACATACGTTGCACTACTGGATACTTTCTCACAAAACCGATGGTAACGAAGTGTATCAGCTGAACAAGATTTTCCGCCATAGAGTGTGACGATAGCGCGTTCACCGGCAGCTATTACATCTTCTGCAGTAGCGTCTGTTCTGAAAAGACCAGCTATTTCTCTGAAGGGTGGATCATTTTGCAACTTCTTTAGAACAATTCCCTTTCCAACACCAAAAAGGCGTGATGTAGTATCGCACCCCGTTATCGCATGAGCAAACAATATATTCAGACAAATTTCATCACAGAGAAGTCGTTTCGCAGCTCCAATGTTCCAAATTTTTGGCAGCTTTTTGGCACACTGTTTCTGTTCAGAAGTAAAATATATTTCTTGGTGGACTTCGTTGTTTGTGTGATACAAAAGCAGCACCAAAAGATCGGTGTCTTCGCCAATCAGAATCGTCGTGCGGCTTTCAGCATATTCCAGTGTTTTTTGTACGATTTGGCAGTCCGCGTCACCCTTTGCGTGGTGCACAATTATTCCTGCTTCTGACAGACGTAATCCAAGCATGACAAGAAAGTCTTGTTTGTTGTATTTATTTGCCAAAAATATAGATTTTGTGGCACAAATTATCATTTCTTTGGTAAATTTCACTCGAGGTGTAGAGATGACATTGCGTCTTTTATGGGTGACGTCTTTTATTGACGGTTCATCCGAATATCCATCGAATACAACAACAGCATTTCGATATTTTCTCACAACATACTCCACATATATACTGCATATGGCCTCGTATGTTAGTCCTCTTGGCCATGGGATACGTTGTAGGAGAGACCCACCGTCTATTACGTACTGCAAGGTTTCTGATTGAGTGGGTATTTTCCAATCGGTTGTATCCACCAGCGTCCACAAAGAATCAGCAAGAGCTGGTTTGTTGGCTACTCTTGGCAAGCCATCAGGCTCAAACAGACTCACGGGGATGTTACATAGTTCATATTTGAATAATGGAGCGATGTCAACAGCAAGGGTGTGTGCAGATGTCAGCAATCTCTGGAACAAAATTTGTGGGTCGACATGAACACTCTCTCCACTCACAGAAATAGGAGTACACTTGGAAGTAAAATTTATTGCACGGTCCTTTTTCTTAAATGAAAATTCATGGATATCTTCACCAGTCATTTTGTCCAAAATATTGTGACCTACAGAAACACATTTGTCTACGTTGACGGCTGCATCTGCGACTGCACCGGTAGCTATGTTGCGCAGTGATATATCGTCCTCTGCAAACGGATTCCTCTCCTCGAAATATTTGAGAATGGTTATCATATCATTGTTATCGCGATATTGTCGCGCGGTGGTCATATCTTTATTCTGCTCGCTGGTGTGAGTATCAATCCCAGAGAACTCCATCATAGAAGAATTAATAGAAGCACACATTGGCATTGCCATCAACCAGGTAAGACGCTGAATCTCTCCCATTCCTCTACCCCTGGTAAGACCTCCGACTGACTTCAAACTACGCATAAGAACCTGCTCAATGACTAAGTCGCTAGGCAATCCAGCCCATTCCCGGTCACTGCGCCTAAAAACATGCTTCCCCTCGACGAAGTTTTTATACACGGCAGGGTTTTGTTTCTCCAGCTTCAGCATATCTTGTAAATAAACCCAAGCACATTTTGCATAGAAGTTGTGGCCACATGCCGCAAGATACGGCAGCATATCGTGTACAGTTTTGAGGTGTAATGTCCAATTTCCCAAACGCTCTGCCCTGATGAAATTCCTCAGTATGTCGATCACAGTCATATATAGTAACCAAAGTTGGGCAGTTCTGTTTTCGCGCATGCCCACTTTATGTTGTGCAACAGTTTTTTCAATGGTTTCAAACAATTCCATGTGGTCCGCGTAAGCTTGCTGTTTCGTTAACCTTCCATCTAAAACTTCAAAGAAAATGTCACCAGCATTCTTCAAAACACCACCCGTGACCAATGTGTCACTATCCCATCGCAATGTTGACAGTGAAACATCATCGCTTACCGCCACTTGTGGTTCAGATGTCTTCTCATGTTCGAATGCATCTAGGAATAAGATGGAATTCAATGCAGCGTCGATTAGTTGATGACATCGAACTGCCCTTGCTATTGCCTTTCCCGACAGCATATGAGGGACAACACCAGGGGCGTATACAGTTTCCATAACATCGCTAAGACCTGTGCCACCCATAATAAAGCCAATACACCCTAGGAAACTCATCTCCATATGAAAAGGACCAAGTCTCAAGACAATAGATTTGATCTCAGTGTCTTCTTTCTCTGCGGATAACACCAAACGCGATTTCCACCAGAGCGGTTGATCGAATGTCACAATAGGTGTCATGTCAAAGGTTGATGCATGCTTGGAAATGAATTTGAGTGTTGAGTATATGCACGACATATCAGTAGGGTTCAGGTCAATCAATGGTAGGAAGATGGTAGATCCCTTGCCGGGATGAGCGCCTTTGTAACAAGCATGCATTGTGCCCGACCAAGATGGTCTTGGGTGTTTTATCAACCATGATAATTTCCAGAGGAGATCCAAATTTGATGATGATGTGCTGCATGAAATGTCCGGAAGTTCCAGGAATTTCTCTTTAGTGAGCTTCCTCAAATCAGATTTATAATAGTGAATGCCGATTTGACCTACTGCAGCAACATCAGAACTTGTGACAGACACACGTGGTGTGCGACTTTTTAGACGAGCAGCAGGTGTGACTGTGGCCATGATACCCATTCCGTGAAACGTGTTCAGGCCATCGATGGTACATGTGTTGTGGTCTGCATTATCAGCCATGTATTGGACAAAGCTATCGGATGTTAGTCCAGATATTGCAGTCCCTTGGTGCACAGCGGTATTTAATTCAAATTTCTTTACTTCACTGTAAGAAACACAAAACCCAAGGCTATTTAGAATTTCCACTAGCAATTTAGAACCAAACTGATGATGTACTTGAATTCCTAATCCGATTTGTAGAGGAGCTAACAAAGCCCTAGGGCGGGTTGCTTGCATGAGCGCCTGACCAACTGAGGCTACTTTTACTTTGGTATCTTTGCCCGAAAACATCAGATTCAATAGCAGACGTAACGTATCAGGAAGAAAGTCAAGGTTTTTATCCACAGACTCGATATCATCCTGGTTTGGGTAGTACTCCTTTGACGTTTCAACAGCCATTATATCGGATTTCAACAGTTTTGCAACTGTCGTCACCAACCTAAGTTTCTCCTCGTGCGTATCTTCCAATCTAGGTGATCGGTAGTGATCATGAATAATTGTCGATGCGAACGATCGAAGAGTTAAGACATCTGCAAGCCCATCGATTTCGGCGATAACTATTCTGTCTCCAAAATGTTCTAACAACCTTTTTTTCATATAAACTGAACTGTAAGATTCGAGTCCTGTAGTCTGCAGATACTCAGTCATCAGATTTACAAGTCCGCTGATGGCTATCGGTTCGTTGTCGTTCTCTTCAATGTACTTAATTACATCCAGGAAAGCCTTCGAACGAATGCTGTTTTCGGGTCTGCCAATCTTTCGAACTTTGCTAGGAGTCGGTTCATCATATGAACTGAATTTTTGTGGAATATTTCTCTTCGTTCGAAAACTCACACTGCATGACTGATGATACACAGCGTCCATGGCAAAACAGTCTCTACCGTACTCGAGCCTACCCAAAACCTGCAAGGCCCATTCATCATGGTGTCTATTTAAACAAGCCTGTCGAATACCATCTTGAAACTGCTTTTCTGTCCGAACAGAACGAACCACAACATCAGCACTTTTCTGGCATAACACACCACAGAAGAGGCAATTTTCTGAAAACTCGAACTTGCTGGAGGTTGAACGAAGGTTGTGTCTGTCATCGTTTTTGGCAGAGTCTGATACTTCTACTTTCTTCTGGTCTGCTGCAATGGCGTGTGGATTTATATACCGACGTCTGCATTCCGTATGAACAGTTTGACCAGGGATTGTTGTGATGTGATCACCTCTCGTAATGCTGCACCTATTTACCGTGTCTGCTCCTTTCTGACCCAGGCACACCGTCAGTTGACCATTGGAAAGCAACTCACTACAGATGACACAGCTCATACCAATGTGTAGCCTGTAAAAAATAACTATGTATTAGAAACACCATACTTCAACTTATGATTAACACAACTACTACCCCAACCCCTACCCCCCCCCCACCACCCAAAAAAGAAATAATTTTCCAATATCGTCGGTTAAATTCCACGCTGTTGTCGGAAGTACGTACAAGAGGCGAGGGCTGATTAAATAGCTCCAACAGGGTTAACAGACATGATATACACGTGTCGTTGTAGGCCTTGCAATCAGGCCTGGCTTTATAAGGGATTTGGGAGGGATAAAATAGCCCGTCTCAGATTGCTGAATCGAAAATGAGTTTTCCAGAACATGCTTCAGCTTGAACCAATGGCCCTCCAGCAGTGTTGGCGCCAGAAATTGTGTGTGTGTGGGGGTGGGGGGGGGGGGGGGGGGCAAGTAGGGGGCAGACTCCCCATGATGGGGGCAAACATGTAAGGGGTCATATCATTACATCATTATCCTGTGGACGTACCAAACCACAAAAATATATTACAGACCCTGGGTCCAAGTTTGGACTAAATGTAATAGTAATTACCGCTCCTCCTTTCAAAAAATCCTGGATCCGCATCTGTTGGGTAGGTGTGTGTGTTGTGAGAGAGAGAGAGAGAGAGAGAGAGAGAGAGAAGAGAGAGAGAGAGAGAGTGAGAGAGAAGGGGGGTTTGGATGGATGGATGTGTGTGTGATGATGGGGGAAAGTGGGGGCAGAGCCCACATTGGGGGGGGGGATCCCCCCCCCCCCCTGTAGCGCCGCCACTGTCATCCAGTAATTCTAGGAATGTTGTGGTTCATTACGTATCGCTGAATGTATATTGCATTATGTGTACCGTTGAAACATATAATATTCAAAGTGACCTTAAACATCAATAAATAAATAAATATAGTAATTCTCTTATCCAGTTATAGGTGTTTCTCAACGGTTTATTATATCTTCCGGGGAACTCGGTAACATTTTAGGTTACCAAATCGCGTTTCCGTACTTTTCTGGAAAAATCGAACGTGACCTCTTTTCAACTTCAGTGTTATTGATTTTTTTTTTTGAGGTGCAGACACTATCATTCATCATGCATGTGCTTGTGTTTATTGGCGGTATGCATTGAACATTTCAATTTTAGTATACTGTTACAAGGACTGTACTGTACTCGCCGGAATAGTTTGTGCTTAAATGAAATAATTGCCAATTGCTTTCCGAAAAACTGGAATATTTTTCTCACCGCAAACATGGATTAAAAATATTAGGTACATTATGCAAACCTATTTGCACATGGGGGATTTCAGACTATGGGTTTTATACATTAATTATTATTTTTTGTTCATTATATCATTTATACTGACCTGTTCACTTCAAGCAAGACGATGAGAGCAATAAGTTTGAATATCATTCAGCCTGTAACTTTGATGACAACCTTCACCTAACATCTTGATGCAAACTTACGGCAGCCGCCAGCAGCAAAAATTCTTCGGAAAAAATTTAAAAAAATAGAAATGCTCAAAAACGCAAATTGCATCGTTGCATGGTCCTATACTTTTGATATGTTACTAAGATACATATATTCAACCCAAAAAACACAAAACATGTTTTGTTGCAATTTGTTTGGGGTTATGTCGCAGATTGACCATACTAATAGTGTGTTCACGTTTTTCCCCTATTTTATGGTACAGAAGTTTGAAAGCGCGAGGGCAAGAGTTATGTACCTCGTCGAATAGATCAGATATCGATTTTAAACCGCAGGGATCTTTATCGAAGCGCTTTGGTGTCAGAGGATAATTGTTGATAAAAACAGAAAGGGGAAGGGTTTTGTTGCACTTACCCAAGGAGGATAACAACAAACAAGGAAAAAAGAATACTGCTTTAAGGGCCAATATAAGTAATGAAATTTCGTTTATTTTGAAAATTCTCACCTCTGATATTCGTTCAATTCAAGTTAAATATACACAAAATGTACATCAAAATGAAGGTTGGGATGTATAGAACACGAAACACATACGTAATCAACTCATTGAGTCGACTGTAGGCACCACTGGTTCCTGGAAGTCTGCTGCCGTATTCACACCAGAACTGATAATTTAATAATATTTCACGAAAACAACTTGTGGCCAAATGTGCTTTATATATCCAAGAACAAAGCTAGGGGATAAAAATTCTTCAAAAACACGGCGACAGAGCTACATTGGGGAAAATTCCAAAGCCTTTGCTTTTGTTTACGTATGGGTCTACTTTCGATTTCCGGTTGACGTCATCCGACAGAAAAAGCATGTAAAAACAACGGCGTCTAAAATCAAATAATGAAAAAGATCGCCTTCACACAGTATACTGTTATTAGATAGAGATTGCACAGTTGCCATATTCAGTGCAAGGTATCATGATACTTGCTGAAATTTCTTAGAATTACGATTTTGTTTTGGGATGGAAATTCGTGGTAACGAGTGATTTGCGCATGTCTGTCGAGCATGGAAACCGCTTCAATAAAAAATGCAGACAGTGTTGTCCTTTTCCAAAATGCAGTCCTACCGCTGTATTCGAAAGTGTTTTGAATACCTAGCTTTGTTCTTGGATATATGAAGCACATTTGGCCACAAGTTGTTTTCGTGAAATATTATTTTATTATCAGTTCTGGTGCGAATACGGTAGCAGACTTCCAGGAACCAGTGGTGCCTACAGTCGACTCTATGAGCTGATTACGTATGTGTTTCGTTTTCTATACATCCCAACCTTCATTTTGATGTATAATTTGTGTATATTTAATCTGAATTTAAGGAATATGAGAGGTGAGAATTTCAAAATAGACAAAATTCCATTACTTATATAGGCCCTTAAGCTTTCCTGAAAACTTTCCCCGAACAAGCTCACCCTCTACCAACGCGGGTCCCACTAACGAGAGAGGACAATCAGGTGCATAGCCAGGAAAAAGTTTCCTGGGGGGGGGGGGGGGATAACTGGCGGGGGTGGGGGTGGGTGGGGGGTTACAGCCATCAGATACTCGAAAGGCGGGGGTCTGGGGGTCCTTCCCCGGGATTTTTTTTTTTGGGGGGGGGGGAGGGGGGGGGGGGGGTTATGGGAAAAATTTCTCCGGAAAATTTTAAAATCTAAGTCTAACTACTGGCGGGAAACATTTGGAATGGAAGGGGGTACGGCTACATTTTGGGGAGGGGGCACCTGCCCCCTATGGCAACGACAAATCCCGGGAAACCTCCACCCACAGACTCTCCCCAACGAGCCCCATCCACCCCCGGTTCTTTCCAGGAAACGCGTTCCGTGATACAGTAGGCCTAACCGCTTCACGATAAATGTTAGCCCAATAATATTAGCCTTCGCCTGTGCTTCGAATTTATTATTATTATTTTTTTTAATATGTCGCACCGGTGCAGATATATTCTGATTTTCTTTTCAATTCACTGCCTTACTATAATTATATTTAATGTGAAAAAATGAGTTATCCAAAATAAATTTAAGAATTCTTTTTTCTTTTTGACAAACAGTACAAGCCGCGGAAATAAGTTGTATGATCCATTTTAGTGGGTAACATACAACTTATTTTCGCTAGTACTGTAGCAGTGCCTTTTTGGCTACTGCAAGCAGTGCATCTACTGCTGTGCGGTGCATATTTCTGCTACCGCAGCCGTACAACATTTGGCTTTTTTGGTCATTTTTGACATAGCAGTGCCTTTGGCTACTGACAAACATAAAAACTCAAAATCCGCCTGATTTGACTGTGTTAAGTCCACCGGTGCCAAGCCCGGGCAAAGGATGGGGGGAGTTTAAAATTTATTGCAAATTTTTTTTTTTTAATTTAAATAAAAAAAAAACGGGATGGGGTGTATGTAGAAGACATCACCGTGAAGCGGTTACTGTATCATGGAACCCGCTTCCTGTAAAGAGCCCGGGGTGTCCCCCTCGTTGGAGAGAGTCAGTGTGGGGCGGGGGTTGCCCAGGATTTTTTTCTCGGGTCGCGTTTCTAGGAGAGTATGGGTAGGGTTGTCCCCAGTGTCGTAGCCACACGGGGCTGGGGGAGGAGAGGCACTTACCCTCTCCCCAAAATCTAGCTGTGTCCCCTTCCAAATGTTTTCCGCCAGTAGACTTAGATTTTAAAATTTTCCTGGGGCAGAACTTTTCTTGAGAACAGGGCCGGCTTTTCTTGAGGACGTGATGATGAGACTCAACAGCTGAAAGCCGAGCTTCTGGTACCACCAGAGTTCTTTTCGAAGGAAAGTGACAATAAATCATGTTTTGTGTATTGATTTTAATTTAATATGATGAAAACATGTGTGCAGTCTGGAAGATAAGTCTTTTCCCGACAAAACGGTGCATAGAAATCGATGGCTGAACGTAGGCAGAATATATTTTGAACCGTTTGAAAAATCAAAGTAGGAAATGTGTGTCCTCCCTTTTGTTATTATATTATATACTAGGGGGTATCCAGTTATGATTCTTTTATAATATTATTTAATTCCTCAGTCATTGTTTGTAATGAGCCCCTGTGTTCAAAGTGCGAAAAATAATATTTTTTCTTTCTATCCACCCCACTAGACCTCCTAATCACAAATCAAATATGACAGAAGTGTGAACATGAAATTTTTTCTCTAGAAAATTATTTTATCAGTCGTTGCATAGAAATTCTCAACGAAAGTGAAGTGTGGCAACACACACAAGGCACAATCAAGCATCAAATTTTTGGGAATGGGTCAACTCGCCACTGGGTCAACTTGCCACTGGGTCAAGTCGCCACCGGGTCAGAGATTTTTAAAAGCATTTTTTTGGTGAGTAAATTCTTTTTTTAAAAATTTTTATCACATTTTTGTAATCTATTAGGAAGGAAGCAATCATTCATGTATTAAATAACCATTACTATTGAAAAGTAATGAAAAAAACATCATGTTTTCGACCTATCCACTCAAACTACAATCTTCAGTTTAGAATCACCTTAAAATAACACGCTTTATTCGTAAAAAGAGTGAAGTGCGATGACTGTCAATGAAAAGTTAAAACACACATGGACAATCATCAGCATAGACAAACATATGCATTTTACCAGTAAAAATATTTATGCTGGCAGTCATTGTGAGTTATCTGTTGAGGGCTTCTGTAACTGAGAATGAACTGGACTGCTCCAGCTCACTCTTCAGTTGTTTTATTTAATTGATAAGTTAGGGAATTCAGGTACAACAGATGGCATTGGAGTCACTCAAAAGTACTGGGCTATTGTTTTTAGCCAATCATGTTTAGCGGTCAGCAGGACGGTCAGGAATATTAGTGTCAGTTCATCATTCTCTTTGTTTCAGTCATCGAATAAACATCGCCATTTGTGACCTGATATATTAGTAGTATAGCATGTACCCGATCATCCCTGATTACCCGGATTTTTGCCTGTGCAGCTGGTGTTAAATTCCTGTAGGAACCGTATTTTTGCCTGTGCAAATTTTGCCAGTGCAAAATGTCAGCATCATACATCTAGATCCGGTAAATGGTGTATGCACTGCATATATCGTATACTATGGTATGAATAGTGGTATATGTAAACACAGGGCTGTGGGTATATAGTATGGGTGTGTGATGGAAAATTAATGGGAAAGGTGAGTTTTCCTGAAAGTTTTTTTTTCCGCAAAACAGTTGACATTGCTATTGACATCATGACGTGCATAGAGACATTGACCACTGTTGTTGTCCACTATACAATCTGACATAATGTTGTTTGGGTCAGGGTACGGCCGGCTTCTCATATGGGGTGGCAGTGATATGGTAGTAGTGGTATATATCCATGTAGGTATACTATTAGCCTTTGGACCTTCATATTATCTTATGTATGCTATAGCTAGGTCAAGCAGTATTGTGGGGATGGGGATAAAGCATGGTCGCCCAGTGCGGTATTGCAAAATAGTCCTTGGTAGTTTAGATTGGCAGTATAGGATGCCGTTCTAAACTATCAGGCACCCCACCCCCACAATACCACTTGACTTGGCATAACATACTACCTATGCCAGTCATAAAATAATACAAAGCAATCGCTTGGTTAATAATACAGAGGATTAACAGGGACCTACAGGGGTATATACCGTACATCCTATGCTCCCACTCTAAACAAATGATTATAATACTGCCTGACCTATCACTGCGAACTACCAATACCAGCCATAAGATAATACAGAGGATTCGGTAGGTTAATAAAACTAAGGGGGTAATAGACCAACAGACCATTCATCCAAAACTGCCAATCTAAACTACCAAGGACTATTTTGCAATACCGCACTGGGCGACCATGCATTACCCCCATCCCTCACAATACTGCTTGACCTAGCTATAGCAGACATAAGATTAACATGAAGGTCCAAGGGCTAATAGTATACCTACACTACTACCACATCACCGCCACCCCATCCGAGAAGCCTGCCATACCCTGACCCAAACAACGTTGTGTAAGATTGTATATTGGACAACAACAGTGGTCAATGTCTCTATGATGTCGCATGCGCATCATGACGTCACAACGTCAATAGCAACGTCAACCGCTTCGCAGAAAAATAACTTGAAAGAAAACTCCCCTCCTTTCCCATTAATTTTCCATCACACACCCATAATATATACCCACAGCCCTTTGTTTGGATTTTGTTTAGATAAATCACTATACATACCATAGCATACTATACCATTTACCGCATCTAGATGTATGATGACGACATTTTGCACTGTCAAAAGTTGCACCGGCAAAAATGCATTTCCTATGGGAATTTAACACTAGCTACACCAGCAAAAATCTGGGTAATCAGGGCCAATCAGGGCCAATTGGGTACATGCTATACTACTTATATTGATTTCTGTGGATTCCGTTACAAGGTCAGTACTTCGTTCTTCTAGTTAATATTATTTATTTATATGTATACAGTAACTCTTCGGTTGGTTATAGTCAATGTGGGTCTGAATGTGGGAAATAAAAAAAATATCAAACTAAAACAAAAATTATTTCTGAGCATCAAAATTACAAACAAAACGTTAAAAATAAAAGGCAAAATTTCAAAAAAATTATGAGCCACTACTCTGTTATCCATCCCATGCCTTGGACGATTCGACGGAGCCTTTGGACGGTTCGCCGGAACATTTTTTCTGGACGGTTCGGTGGTGTTGCCGAATCGCACTTCCACCGAATCGTCCTGTATTCGCTGTTTTTACATGCTTTTTCCGTCCGATGACGTCGACTGGAAATTGAAAGTATACTCATACGTAAACAAAAGCAAAGGCTTTGGAATTTTCCCCAATGCAGCTCTGTCGCCGTATTTTGAAGAATTTTTATCCTCTAGCTTTGTTCTTGGATATGTAAAGCACATTTGGCCAAAAGTTGTTTTCGTGAAATATTATTAAATTATCAGTTCTGGTGCGAATACGGCAGCAGACTTCCAGGAACCAGTGGTGCCTACAGTCGACTCTATGAGTTGATTACACATGTGTTTCGTGTTCTATACATCCCAACCTTCATTTTGATGCACATTTTGTGTATATTTAATTTGAATTGAAGGAATATCAGAGGTGAGAATTTTCAGAATAAACAAAATTGCCCTAATAGGTAGCTGAATAATTGTTGTACCATTGCTGATTTATATAATTAAAACTTTACTCAACGTAATGCACAAAACCGGCCAGCGCCATATACAAAAATGTCCATTCGAATTTTATTATTCCATTGAGGGGTCATAAGCTATGTTTTTGAGACAAACATTGAAAATCTTTAGTAATACGAGAATTTCTTGTGCAAGTGTCGTCTGCTACCCACATTTGGTGAAGGGTTGAGAATGACAACTTCCAGCTACTGATACAGTATAATGATCATGCAAGTGCAAGTATGTCAGCACTTTACTGGCATGGGTTACTCTGTCTCATATAATTGATGTGAGCCAGTGTGACAATGTTTGCCTGTTTTGGAGCAAGGTTGTTCCTTTGTTAACCCATATAATGCCGTAGTTCAAAAGTAATGGTTAACCGATCAAATACTTTTTTATCGATCAAGAGATTGATCATTGGTTAGTCGATTAATCGATTAACCGTATCAGCTCTAATTAATTTCTGGAAACATGATTACTGCAATAGCCTTTGATGTATGGTTGAACAATTTAACGATCTATGTATTTGAAGATAAATAAGCATAATTCATGTGATTAAGACACAGTTGGTAATGGGTTCTGCAAAAAATAAATGGGTCCCGCAAAAAATATTTGCGGGACCCAAAAATGGGTCCCTCAAAAAATAAATTTGCGAAACCCTGGAATCCGAAACTCCCGGTCCCGGGTAAAGTATTTTCGACGGACTCAGCTAGGGGAGGTCGAGCATTTCAGTTGTATAGTAGATGAGTTGAATGCCGACCTGGCCCAGAATCAGCATAGGACTCCTGCTTCGGTTCAGTTTTGGCATTAAATGGCGTTTAGCTTCTTCAGTTGGCAGTAAGCTTTCAGATGGAATCTGTTGGAGTTTCCCAAGAAAAGTGTCCTGGTTTTAAATAGCAGGAATGCGATTGGTCAAATGTTCAATGTGATTGTGACTGACTACTCAACCTTTGTGTAATGCAGTACATGTGGTTGTGGCTTTGCACCTCAACTTGTTTCTGACAAATTAGAGGTAAACAGTGTTCTATCGTTTTCGTAATGATGGTGATTGTCGAAACAAACCACTTGAACAGTTTGGAATGAAAAGTAATAAAGAAAGGTCCCATAGTGTCTGCGAGATTAGACAGGGTGGTAGTAAAAAGGGAAAGACCCAAATTTGAACCAACAGTAATCTGCACCAGTGAAGTAAATTCTCGTCTTGTAAACCATGATAAACAAGCTGAAATTTGCATACCAGAGTTAAAACAACTTCAGTACACAATTACCAAGTATGATTTAATTTGCTGATGCCCAGCACTATTTGTGTTGTTGTTGTAAAAGTTTGGGTTTGTGTGTTTTTTCTGTTTCTTTTTCAATTTCAATAAAAAAAAATCATTAGGGTCGGGGCGCAAAATTAGGATCGGTCGAGTAACTTTTTTGTCAAACATTTGACACTAATTAATAATGAAATGGTGAAAGAAATAAATTTGGGACTTTAAAAATGGTTTTGGATAAACACTGAGTTAGGGTTGGTTGGAATGGGAGGGGGGGGGGGGGAGATATCCAGGCCTGGATATCTCCCCCCCCCCCCCCCCCCCCCCCCCACCATGACAAAAAAATTTTTGTCAAACATTTGACACTAATTGATAATGAAATGGTCAGAGAAATAGATTTGGGATTTTAAAAATAGTTTCGGATAAACACAGAGTTAGGGTTGGTTGGAATGGAAGGTGGGAGGGAAGATATCCAGGCCTGGATATCTTCCCCCACACCATGACAAAAACTTTTTTGTCAAACATTTGACACTAATTGATAATGAAATGGTGAAAGAAATAGATTTGGGACTTTAAAAATGGTTTCGAATAAACACTGAGTTAGGGTTGGTTGGAATGGGAGGTGAGGGGGAAGATATCCAGGCCATCTAACTCAGTGTTTATCCGAAACCATTTTTAAAGTCCCAAATCTATTTCTTTCACCATTTCCTTATCAATTAGTGTCAAATGTTTGACAAATTTTTTTTTGTCATGGTGGGGGGGGGGGGGGAGGGGGGGGGGGAAGATATCCAGGCCAGGATCTGTTCTCACCATTTCATCATCAAATAATGTCAAATTAATCAAAAAAAAAAATTTATGGGTGGAGGGGGGGGGGGGGGGAGATATCCAGGGTGAGGGGGAAGATATACTAGGATATCCCCCCCCCCCCCTGTGGGGGGAGATATCCAGGGGGGGGGGGGGGAAGATATCCTGTTACACCGGAACCAAACCATTATTTTTTTTTTGCCTTAGCACAATCTACAGTTCATAGGAACCCCAAGCGGGCCGTAGGCCCGCAAAGGGTTCCACATACCCAGTCAGATAAATGTGTTCCAGAACAGAATTCTCTATAGCCGTCAATGTGATTTTTGAAGTGGACAGTAAATTTCAGTGAAAAAACTACGTAACTTCCGCTGTCGAATTGCCCATACAATTGCAATTGGCCTGCCCCCTCTAGGAATCAAATGTTCTCTGTTGCAACTTTATTCGCCTCAAAGCTTTGCGTGATACATTGGCCGACATATCTACACTTAAGGGGTTGCCAGGCCTTCTCACCCGAGAACCGCGACAAATCATTTGCCGGCCAAAGTGTTATTATTATTACTCGAGTTCTGTCCTTCTGGAGGTTTGTCAATATGCTCAGCTGATGATCTCGTCATTTCAGTTCGAACTCTCAGTCCTGATTTCGTTGCAGCTTGTCTGCCAGTGTCAGTGACAACCTCAATCGAAAAAAACGTACATATAACCGATAATATAAGTTTATAACGGATAAATGTTGTTATATTGGTGCTATTGTATACAGACATGCATTGACATGTATCTCGTGAAATATCAAGATGAACAGAAACTCAGTTTTTGAATTATCCAAATGTGAAGGTGTTGTAAAGGAAAAGTTTGCTTGAAAAAAGGGTATAGGACCTACCCGTATACGGACGTTTTGTCCCCAAGCCGAGTCGTCCGCTTGTCATAATGTCAAGGAAAATATTGCCTGTACATTTTTTACATTTCGAACAAGACACCCACCCCCTACTAACGTGTGACATTTCCCCAACATATAAAGCCTCCTGATGTTGTATTTATGTTAAGAGTGTGATGTACATCATCTTTAAGGTTTGAAACACAAATGATGTCATATATTGGCTGATATAATGATATGTTTTTAAAAAATGGCAAAAATTGCACAAGTTGGAAATGCACATTTTTGGTGCACTCAAGAGACTCACCCACCCCCACATCACGTCTTGCAAATTTTTGGTACCCCCAGGATCCCCCTCCCCCTGGAATAATTGCAAAATTATAAGATTATGTTACAGAACTTAATATAACAAGTTTTGATGCATTTCTTAATATAATTATAACACGCTTTGATGTGTTTCTTAATATTATTAATTCCTATAATACATTTGCTAATAATTTTGTGATTATTCATTGTAAAGTGCCGGTGCTCTTCCAAGAATAATTGCAAAATTATAAGATTATGTTGCAGAATTTAATAAACCATAAATTTTGATGCGTTTCTTAATATAATTAATTCTTATAATACATTTGCTAATAATTTTGCTATTATTGTAAAGCGACGGTGCGCCTCGATGAATAATTGGAAAATTATAAGATTATGTTGCAGAACTTAATATAACAAATTTTGTTGCATTTCTTAATATAATTAATTCTTATAATACTTCTACTAATAATTTTGCAGTCATTCACTGTAAGGTGCCGGTGGAGCTCTTCAATGAAAAATTGCAAAATTATAAGATTATGTTGTGGAACTTAATATAACGTACATATACTTTAAGAACTTTTACTGTAATAATATAATTATTATAGGTAATCCATTGAATAAACAGTAATTAAAATTTATTTAATGGCTGGATAGTTTATTTTGTTCTGACATTTCTGTTTTCAGAATTTCACACGTGTATGAAATTTAATGCAAGGAGGTACATTAAGATATATTACAATGGAGGTACATTAAGATATATTACAATAGGTAATATACAATAAAGTATACAATAAAATTATTATATAAATAAATAAAAAATGATTCAAAATACAATACATGAATACTTTCCCCCAGCGAACGAGTTTCGGACGTGTTGGGTATAACTGTAGAGGACGACTTGGTTAAAATTGCAGCGGAAGATTTGGTTATCAGACGAAATGGGTGTAATTCGAAAAAGTGATACTGACAGGTTGCTTTCAGTCCCGTTAGAAACCAAAACAAAGTAATAATGTGTTACTTTTTGGTGCATCTGTATTTCTGAACAGTGCTTCATAGTTTCAAACACTAAAAAAATGGAAAATAATAACCCTTTTGGATATTTACCGCCATTGAAAATGGCATGTCATCTTTTTTCGGGAACTGGGGGAATCTTCTGCCTGGGGAGAACTAGGCCCAAGGAAGATTCGTCCAAAAGAAAAGCAGTACACATCTGTTAGGATATTTTAGATACGCTACGATATTCGTTTTAACTCCTGAAAATAATTCTTAAAAAAAATATTAATAGATTGTTCAATATTTATTGAAAAATATTAATACAATGTATATCGTCGAGCAATTATCTCTGCAGTAAATTCACATTCAATGTGTTCTGTAATAATTAAGCCTTTTATTAAGGTCTCTCATCTGTTAGAATGGTATCCAATCACTTCGGCTCCAAGTCATTTCATCCTCTGGTCAATTCGACCTCAAAGTCATCTCTGCCCTAGTCACTTCGGTCCCTTGGTCATTTCGGCACCATTTTAAGTGTAGAGATCTACATGTATAAAGATCAGTGCATAGTTCATGTTTAGAAATAATGGGTAATTACCTTTATTAAGTAATGTTCAGTTATTTGTATTTACACAGTGTACAGAAAAGTTATACACAACATTAAAAATTATCCATGTGTTCAATTTTACATACATTTAAGATGCTATCTGTATAAGTAAGAGAAATTATTTTACTTTGAAATTTTGCAAAGTATATGCAGTCATTCATTCATATTGTTATGCACAATTCCTAGTCACCTTCCAGTTTGAGGTTCACAGGGTTTCTTTTTCTTTTCTTTTTTCTGAAACAACCATGAAACTGCCATACTACCATAAATACGTCCACATTTTCTAAAACACAGAGCAGAATCCTTGTAGTTATGCACAATTCCTAGTCCCCTTCCAGTTTGCTGTCCACGGGGGTCTGACCCAAGTACCCCACTTCCAAGGCATACACTCAAACCAAATAACATTACTGACCCTCGCTTCCGGCTCTCGTAGATTCATAACCAAATAAAATTATTCAGGTCGCAAGGGATTTCAAATCCCACATAGTCCATGTGCACCTTCGACGTGCTGAAACTTTTCTTTTATTTATTCATCATGAAAGAAAATCTACTAGACATATATCATATGTATACCTGAATATCTAATTGAGAGATATAAATGTTGAAAAAAAATTAAATAGAAAAATGTTAAAATTCAAACAATATTTGAAAATATTTAAAGAGGCCGAAATGACCTGGTATATTGGGGGCTGAATTGACCTGCGGCCGTAATGACTGGGACCGAAATGACTTGGGGCCAAAGTGACTGGAATTCATGAGAATTGCATCCAAACTGTCCTCCAACAATTTGACCCAAACTGGATACTAATCTAACCCAAACCATCCTTTGGCAATTTGCCCCGAACTGTTCTCCAGAATAGGGACACATGATTCTTATTGATTTATTTATTGGGGTTTAATGACACTTCGATAGCCAGGGTCACTTCATGTCGGACAGTTTTACAGATGGGAAAAGCCAGAGAGAACCATTGAGCAATTACAAACATCTAACGTACAAACAGCACACAAGCTGGGTTAGCATTGGTTGAAGACAAGTGTACGATTGACATGCAGTATGCCTTGGTACGCAATGGCACTACATGGGCAATGGGAATGAAGTGTATTGCCCAAGGAAACAAAGTGGTTGCCGCAGGTGGGATTTGATAGAGGACCCTTTGGCTTGCAGCCTACACCTCTAACTACTGAGCCCTTTAACCTTCAAAACTGTATAGTACCAGCTAAAACATGTTGTAGAATGACCACATGAAAATTTCACAAGTACATAGTTTCATTATTAGTTTGTGATATTTGTTTTTGCTCAGTTTGCTGTACAGTGGAACCCTGTTAATTGAAGAGCCACTTTGCCAATAACATTATTCAATTAGCAGGAGTATTCAATTAACAGGGATTGTGTCACTTTCCTGTATTCCAGAGATAAACTTAGCATTTATTCTATTATATTTTGTTTGACAGAGCTCCATGAGCTCTGTCAAACAAGATATAATAGATTAAATGCCTGTATTGAATGTACTGAGGCCAAATTGGTCTATAACAAAGGAAAGCTGGGAAGAGTCAGGGCAATTTCTCAACATGTTACAAGATTTTTTATTCAATTAACAGGAGATTACTCTATAACCTATATTCAATTACCAGGTCAAATTTGTACTGGAGGCATGGTAAATGGTTTTGTGTTGGGAAATTACATTCTATTAACAGGGATATGCAATTAAGATATATCCAATTAAGTGGGCACCACTGTATAACCACCCCCTCCCCATGCCCCCACACACACCCCAATCAAAACCATCATTCAAAGGTCTTGGATTCAGCAAATTTGATTTCTTTATTTATTGGGTTTAACAACAGTTTTTACAGCCAGGGCCACCCAACAGTTTTACTGGGGGAGGAACCCAGCCAGAGCACCCGGAGAGAACCACCGAGCAACAGTGACAAGCAACTGTCAGGCTTCTCAACATTGTTACTCCAAGCAAGCAGGGTTAGCATTGGTTGAAGACAAGTGCATCATCGATGTGCAGTACGCCTTATTTCAGTTGCCACAATTGGGATTCGAGCTGAGAACCTCTCCTCTTGTTTTGGGAAGGTTTTTTTTAGGGTCCTGCGAATATTCAAGATTCGATTCGATATCGATACCATACGCATGCTTCGAGATCGATCCCGAATCAGTCTCAGGATTCGATTTTTTCGAATCTCTCATACTAACTTCAATTTGTTACATTTCCAACAAAAATAGGATAAAACTGTCATTAGAAAATTCATTCATGTAGACTCAATTCCTATTTATTTGAGTAATTGACAATGTTTAATTGTTAGATAAGGTGTGAATTTGGCCCAGAACATTATCCATAGTTTTGGTTTTTGAAGGCTTAACTTGTTACTATTCACGTTCTTAAGAACGTGAATAGTAACAAGTTAGGCCTTCAAAAACTAAAACTATGGACAATAGGCCTAGCTGTTTCAGCGACGGTGCTACAGAAAATATTTAGTTATTGGTGTTTAAGGTGTTCACTCCGTCGCATAAGGGTCATCACAGTGTTCCGTAACTTCCGTTTGATGCAATATGAAATAACTTGTCTTTTAAGATTCGATTCGGGATTCAATTCCATGTCGATATCAGAGACATGATTCGATTCGAGATTCAATTTGAAAAGAAATTTGTAATTCGCAGATCCCTATTTGTTTTTTAGTTCCAGCTTCATTAAGGTTTGTCTCATATCCCACTTGTAATTTTGTCATAATTAGTAATCATAAATCCTTAAAATAAAACAATAGAAAAAATGCATAGAATATTTAAAAAAAAAATTTCTGTGAGGATTTGACCGCAGAGGTGATGACATGCGACCACGACTGAGACCGAATATTCTCAGAAAAAGTATGAGGGCTGAATCTTTCTGTGACTGAATCTTCATGAACCCCTTTTTTCAAACTAAATTGCCCATTACTTATAAAGCACCATAACTAAGGCAAAAACAATACTATGAAATTTCCAAGTCTGAAATTCTATAAATTGCAAATAAATTTACACAAATTATATAGCAAAATAAAGGATGTGGTGTATAGAACCCCAAAAGTATGTGTGCACCTCACACACTGACACACAGTCGCTATCAGACATCAACGGTTCCTGAAAGTGTGCTATCGGTACCATATTTGTACCATAACTGATAATAATAAAATAATATTTCATAAGAACAACAAACACAGGAATTCAAAATGCAGCCTCAGGGCAGCATGGTGGTGAATGCCAATTCTGTCAGACTGTCCATGAAAGGGGGAGTCCTTTACAAATAGGTTTTTGTTTTGTGATACTCTGGATACTCCCCATTTTTAGCTCAGCTTTGACATAGTCATATTTAAGGTTATGTCATAGCCCAATGTCCGTATGTTTGGGAACAACAATTCAATACGGCTCGGGCTAGAGGCTTTATTTATGAACCGATCTTTACGAAACTTCTTGGGTACCTTTGTTATCACCGTGGGACGAGTGTTTTTGGGGGCGGTCCAAAATGCAAGATGGCCTCCAGCAGCCATTTTGTACAGAAATTAGTGCAATCAGTTTTTTGTTCAGAACTTATGTATGAAAGTTCTGATTTGAATAAATTTTTGTATGAATGTTTAGTAACATGGAGTACATCACATATAATAAAGGGTTTTTTCTCATGTTGAAATGATGGAAATTAGATGAACTTTAATTTATTCAGTGCTACTTACATGTATACCCAGTAAGTGCACAAGTCAATACGGCTCGGCTAGGCTGTATTTATGAACTGATCTTCATGAATCTTCTTGAGTACCTTTGTTTTCACCTTGGGATGAGAATGAGTGTTTTTGGGTGCAGCCCAAAATTCAAGATGGCTACCAGTGGCCATTTTGTACCGAAATTAGGTATAATCAGTTTTTTGTACAGAACTTCTATACAACTTGGGCTAGAGGCCGTATTTATGTACCGATTTTACAAAATTTCTTGGGTACCTTTGTTATCACCATGGGGTTAGAATGAGTGTTTTTGGGGGGAGTCCAAAATTCTCGATGGCCGCCGGCAGCTATTTTGTACTGAAATTACTGCAATCAGTTTTTTGTACAGAACTTCTGTATGAAAGTTCTGATTTGAATAAATTTGTGTATGATTGTTTAGTAACATGGAATACATCACAAAAATACAGGATTTTTTCTTGTACAGAAATTATGCAAATTAGACGAACTTTGATTTATTCAGTGCTACTTATACACAGTAAGTTCACATGTCAATACGGCTCGGGCTAGGGGCTGTATTTATGAACCGATCTTCACCAAGCTTCTTGGGTACCTTTGTTATCACCTAGGGACGAGAACGAGTGTTTTGGGGCGCGATCCAAAATTCAAGATGGCTGCCAGTGGCCATTTTGTACCAAAATTAGGTACAATCAGTTTTTTGTACACAACTTCTATACGGCTCAGGCTAGAGGCCGTATTTATGAACCGATCTTTACGAAACGTCTTGGGTACCCTTGTTATCACCGTGGGATGAGAGCGAGTGTTTTTGGGTGCAGTTTGAAATTCAAGATGGCCACTAGCAACCATTTTGTACCAAAATTAGTGCAATCAGTTTTTTTTACAGAACTTCTGCATGAAAGTTCTGATTTGAATAAATTTTTGTATGAATGTTTAGTAACATGGAATACATCACAAAAAATACGGTATAATGCAGGTTTTTTTCTCTTGCAGAAATTATGCAAATTAGATGACCTTTGATTTATTCAGTGCTACTTATACACTGTAAGTGCACATGTCAATACGCTAAGGCTGGAGGCTGTATTTATGAACCAATCTTCATGAAACTTCTTGGGTACCTTTGTTATCACCTTGGGATGAGAACAAGTGTTTTTGGGTGCGGCCCGATATTAAAGATGGCTGCCGGCTTTCACACTGTTGCTTACTGAGGTGAAGTCACTTTACCATTACCAAGCTACCTACTAAATACCAAAGGGAAGATTTTTCAGCGCACTCTTATTACTTCAGCACCCATAATTCTCAAATATGGCATTAAAACCAATCACATACTAGTACTGCTTAAATCTATTTACATAATCAGAATACACCATCAGGGATGCATTAGCTCAGTAGGTAGAGGTGCAGACTGCAAGCCGAGAGATCCTCGGTTCGAATCCCACCTGCGGCAAGAGCTTTGTGTCCTTGGGCAAGACACTTCACCCCCACTACCCATGTGGGGGCAAAGTATGCTGTGTACTAAGGCATACTGCATGTTCTTGGTGCATCTGTCTTCGAACAAGGCTAACCCTGCTTGTGTAGTATGTTGGGGAGCTCACAGTTGCTTGCCATTGCTCAGTGGTTCTCCTGGGGTACTCTAGTTTCCTCCATCCATAAAACTGCCCTGGTCACAATAAGCTGTTGTGCAGATAAATGTGACCTTAAACACCAATAAATAAATAAAAAGTACACACCACCTCATACCCGTTTCTCTCCTGTTTTTATTCACCTTGGTGTTCCTCGGTTTGCCTCGGTGTTTAGTATGCCTGCCAGAAAAGGAGTGATTTCTTTTTCTAAAAGAGCAAAACAAGAAGTAATTTTTAACAGGTAGTAACGAAATAATTTTCATGAAGCGCACAATTTTATGTTAGTTAATAGCTGAAAAAATGCAGGGTGATATTTGCAAATCTTATTTTATTACTGGCACCAGGTACTGGTAATGAAAATTGTTGTTTGTCATCAATACTTGATCAGGTTTCTGACAAAGCACATTATACTATTCCAATATGTCAGCTACTGGACATAAGCACACAATTTGATGTTGGTTTACCATTATACTGGTGCTTAGCCAGGATATCTAAGTTACATGTAGGGGCAAGAGTAATATCTAGTGGGAGTATGGCCGGGTAATAAAGAATATGATGCACAGAATCACCTGAGCCACATAGCAGTGAGATAGGGGTGAGGACAAGAGGGTGTGTGACCCTCTAATCAGTGGAGGGGTCGGGTGCACCTCTCCCCCCCCCCCCCCAAAAAAAAAAATTTAAAAAATTCAAGACAGTAAAACACAATTACCTTGAATCTGTGTCCATTTGTGTCCATAATAAGTTGCGAACAAGCATAAATATCTAGATATTAAAATGTCTTTTGGGATGTTCATTATATGGGTTAATAGGAGAGAGGGGTGACGGCATAAATGAAATTGGGGACCGAATGTTCTCTGAAAAAGTATGAGGGCTGAATCTTCATGAACCCCTTTTTTTCAAACTAAATTGCCCATTACTTATAAAGCACCATAACTAAGGCAAAAACAATACTATGAAATTTACAAGTCTGAAATTCTATAAATTCCAAATAAATTTACACAAATTATATTGCAAAATGAAGGATGTGGTGTATAGAACCCCAAAAGTATGTGTGCACCTCACGCACTGACACACAGTCGCCGTCAGACATCAGTGGTTCCTGAAAGTGTGCTCTCGGTACCGTATTTGTACCATAACTGATAATAATAAAATAATATTTCATAAGAACAACAACCACAGGAATTCAAAATGCAGCCTCAAGGCAGCATGGTGGTGAATGCCAACGCTGTCCCATTGTCCTTGAAAGGGGGAGTCCTTTACAAATAGGTTTTTGTTTTGTGATACTCTGGATACTCCCCATTTTTAGCTCAACTTTGACAAAGTCAAATTTAAGGTTATGTCATGGCCCATTGTCTGCCTGTTCGGGAACAGCAATTCAATACGGTTCGGGCTAGAGGGTGTATTGGTGAACCGATCTTTACGAAACTTCTTGAGTACCTTTGTTATCACGTGGGGCGAGAACAAGTGTTTTTGGGTGCGGTCCAAAATTCAAGATGGCCTCCAGCAGCCATTTTGTACAGAAATTAGTGCAGTCGCCATTTTTGTACAGAACTTCTGTATGAAAGTTCTGATTTGAATAAATTTTTCTATGAATGTTTAGTAACATGGAGTACATCACATATAATACCGTTTTTTTTCTCGTGCTGAAATTATGCAAATTAGATGAACTTTAATTTATTCAGTGCTACTTACATGTATACCCAGTAAGTGCACATGTCAATACGGCTTGGGCTAGGCTGTATTTATGAACTGATCTTCATGAAACTTCTAGGGTACCTTTGTTATCACCTTGGGATGAGAATGAGTGTTTTTGGGTGCAGTCCAAAATTCAAGATGGCTACCAGTGGACATTTTGTACAGAAATTAGGTACAATCAGTTTTTTGTACTGAACTTCTATACAACTTGGGCTAGAGGCCATATTTATGAATCAATCTTTACAAAATTTCTTGGGTACCTTTGTTATCACCATGGGGTGAGAATGAGTGTTTTTGGGGAGGGGTCCAAAATTCTAGATGGCCGCCGGCAACTATTTTGTACTGAAATTACTGCAATCAGTTTTTTGTACAGAACTTCTGTATGAAAGTTCTGATTTGAATAAATTTGTGTATGATTGTTTAGTAACATGGAATACATTACATAAAATACAGGTTTTTTTCTTGTACAGAAATTATGCAAATTAGATGAACTTTGATTTATTCAGTGCTACATATACACTGTAAGTGCACATGTCAATATGCTAAAGCTGGAGGCTGTACATTATTTATGAACCGATCTTCATGAAACTTCTTGGGTACCTTTGTTGTCACCTTGGGATGAGAACGAGTGTTTTGGGGTTCGGCCCGATATTAAAGATGGCTGCCAGCTTTCACACTGTTGCTTACTGAGGTGAAGTCACTTTACCATTACCAAGCTACCTACTAAATACCAAAGGGAAGATTTTTCAGTGCACTCTTATTACTTCAGCACCCATAATTCTCAAATATGGCATTAAAACCAATCACATACTAGCTAGTACTGCTTAAATCTATTTACATAATCAGAATACACCATCAAGTGTGCATTAGCTCAGTAGGTAGAGGTGCAGACTGCAAGCTGAGAGATCCATCGGTTCGATTCCCACCTGCGGCATCAGCTTTGTGTCCTTGGGCAAGACACTTCACCCCTCACTACCCATGTGGGGGCAAGGTATGCTGTGTACTAAGGCATACTGCATGTTCTTGGTGCACCTGTCTTCGAACAAGGCTAACCATGCTTGTGTAGTATGCTCAGTGGTTCTCCTGGGGTACTCTAGTTTCCTCCATCCATAAAACTGCCATGGTCACAATAAGCTGTTGTGCAGATAAATGTGACTTTAAACACCAATAAATAAATAATAAAAAGAACACACCACCTCATACCCGTTTCTTTCCTGTTTTCATTCTCCTTGGTATCCCTCAGTTTACCTCGGTGTTTAGTATGCCTGCCAGAAAAGGAGTGATTTCTTTTTCTAAAAGAGCAAAACAAGAAACAGTAATTTTTAACAGGTAGTAACAAAATAATTTTCATGAAGCGCACAATTTTATGTCAGCTAATAGCTGAAAAAACCTGGTGCCAGTAATAAACAGTGTAAAAATTTGTGGAATTTTTACACTGTTTATTACTGGCACCAGGGTAAGATAAGATAAATTGTTTGTCATCAATACTTGATCAAGTTTCTGACAAAGCACATTATACTATTCCAATATGTTAGCTACTGTACATGTACATAAGCACACAATTTGATGTTAGTTTACCATTATACTGGTGCTTAGCCAGGATATCTAAGTTACATGTAGGGGCAAGATCATGTATCTAGTGGGAGTCATAAAGAATATGATGCACAGAATCACCTGAGCCACATAGCAGTGAGATAGGAGTGAGGACAAGAGGGTGTGTGACCCTCTCATCAGTGGAGGGGGTCTGGTGCACCCCCCCCCCCCCCAAAAAAAAAAAAAAAAAAAACAAACAAAATTTGAAATTAAAGACAGTAAAACACAATTACCTTGACTCTGTGCTGCCTTGGACTGGTCACTTTCCGTGGATGGGCAATATTTCTGCGGATGCAATGATATTAGTTTTCAAACATTGTTTACAGCAATAATCAGAAAAATTTAATTAATGAACCACAGGATACAATTCAGTGCTTCATTAATTAAAATTTTATTGATGATGATTTTCTATTACCTGGAAAAAACATGCATGGACATCATGCACTGCCCATGCAAGGATTATGACCAGCAACTGTACTGTATGTCTGTGTTACTGCTATGAGCAGGGACTAATCTAAATGGGTGGGTGTGTTTACAAATATTAATATTTTTTAACACCTGATAACAAAGTAATATAAGTTTATAAACAACCACTCAATTGACTTTTAATTACAATACTCCTAATTCCTATTAAACATATAGGAATGTTTATTAATTTTGTGAAATTTTTACTCGGTGTATGGAGCGTATTTGGGCCTGTATGTTTGTTAAAATTGCCCTTCCACTACGGAGGACTTTTTGAAATCAGTCTACACTGGATTGTGTGGTATTCCTTTGTGTAAGACAGTGTATTCATTGTAATAATATTCATGCATAAGTTCATGTTTTTGGTTTGTTTTAGGCCTGATAATCTACAGAATAGCATGGGTGGCGGTGTATTCGGAGTATTCCATCGCTTGAGTGCAAGAAGGCTTTGCAGTGCTATATATAGCATAAACCTTGTTGCACTCCAGTGACAAATTTATCAATTTTAATAACGTGGGTAAAATATCGGACATGAACCATTTAATTTTTTTTTTTTTTAACTCACTTCGACAAAGTCAAGCAGGGCATATCTAATCACTCTCCGTCCATTGTCCATCCGTCTGTCATCCATCAACACCATGTTTTGGTCAATTCAAGTTAAAGAGTGAGTAATGGTACCAAAGGGGTATTACATTTTTGTAATACATGCCCAGCCCCATAGGGAGGGGGTGGGGTAAAATGCTCCCAAAATATTTTTAGTTGAGTTGTGACGAAGTCAAACTCGACTTATAGTTTGGTGAATGGCGGGCGGGCGGGCGGGTGGGCGGGCGGGCGGGCGGGCGGGCGGGGCGGGCGGGCGGGCGTAAACAATTGGTTTCCGGATGATAACTTGATAGTGGTTCAACTCACATTCATTAAACTTCATACATAGGTTGGTCTTGGTGGGAGGAAGAACCCTATTGATTTTGGTCATGCTACGTCGAAGGTCAAGGTCACAGTGACCTTGAACAAAGTAAATCTTAAACAATTGGTTTCCGGATGATAACTTGATAATGGTTCAACTCACATTCATGAAACTTCACAGGTAGATTGGCCTTGGTGAGGGGAAGAACCCTATTGATTTTGGACTCGCTACGTCAAAGGTCAAGGTCACAGTGACCTTTAACATAGTATATCGCAACAATTGGTTTCCGGATGATAACTTGATAGTGGTTCAACCTAGAGTCATGAAACTCCATAGGTGTGTTGGCCTTGGTGCGAGGAAGAACCCTATTGATCTTGGACTCACCAGGTCAAAGGTCAAGGTCACAGTGACCTTGAACATAGTATATCGCAACAATTGGTTTCCGGATGATAACTTGATAGTGGTTCAACCTAGGGTCATGAAACTTTATAGGTGTGTTGGCCTTGGTGCGAGGAAGAACCCTATTGATCTTGGACTCACCAGGTCAAAGGTCAAGGTCACAGTGACCTTGAACATAGTATATCGCAACAATTGGTTTCCGGATGATAACTTGATAGTGGTTCAACCTAGAGTCATGAAACTTCATAGGTATGTTGGCCTTGGTGCGAGGAAGAACCCTATTGATCTTGGACTCACCAGGTCAAAGGTCAAGGTCACAGTGACCTTGAACATAGTATATCGCAACAATTGGTTTCCGGATGATAACTTGATAGTGGTTCAACCTAGAGCCATGAAACTTTACAGGCGTGTTGGCCTTGGTGCGAGGAAAAACCCTATTGATGTTGGACTCACCAGGTCAAAGGTCAAGGTCACAGTGACCTTGAACATAGTATATCGCAACAATTGGTTTCCGGATGAGAACTTGATAGTGGTTCAACCTAGAGTCATGAAACTTCATAGGTGTGTTGGCCTTGGTGCGAGGAAGAACCCTATTGACCTTGAACTCGCCTGGTCAAAGGTCAAGGTCACAACTCGACATTGGATCTGTGATCCTGAGCGGCATTTTTAGTCGAGTTGTGACGAAGTCAAACTCGACTTATAGTTTGGTGAATGGCGGGCGGGTGGGCGGGCGGGAGGGCGGGCGGGCGGGCGGGCGGGCGTAAACAATTGGTTTCCGGATGATAACTTGATAGTGGTTCAACTCACATTCATTAAACTTCATACATAGGTTGGTCTTGGTGGGAGGAAGAACCCTATTGATTTTGGGCATGCTACGTCGAAGGTCAAGGTCACAGTGACCTTGAACATAGTAAATCTTAAACAATTGGTTTCCGGATGATAACTTGATAATGGTTCAACTCACATTCATGAAACTTCATAGGTAGATTGGCCTTGGTGAGGGGAAGAACCCTATTGATTTTGGACTCGCTACGTCAAAGGTCAAGGTCACAGTGACCTTTAACATAGTATATCGCAACAATTGGTTTCCGGATGATAACTTGATAGTGGTTCAACCTAGAGTCATGAAACTTTATAGGTGTGTTGGCCTTGGTGTGAGGAAGAACCCTATTGATCTTGGACTCACCAGGTCAAAGGTCAAGGTCACGGTGACCTTGAACATAGTATATCGCAACAATTGGTTTCCGGATGATAACTTGATAGTGGTTCAACCTAGAGTCATGAAACTTCATAGGTATGTTGGCCTTGGTGCGAGGAAGAACCCTATTGATCTTGGACTCACCAGGTCAAAGGTCAAGGTCACAGTGACTTTGAACATAGTATATCGCAACAATTGGTTTCCGGATGATAACTTGATAGTGGTTCAACCTAGAGCCATGAAACTTTACAGGCGTGTTGGCCTTGGTGCGAGGAAGAACCCTATTGATGTTGGACTCACCAGGTCAAAGGTCAAGGTCACAGTGACCTTGAACATAGCATATCGCATTAATTGGTTTCCGGATGAGAACTTGATAGTGGTTCAACCTAGAGTCATGAAACTTCATAGGTGTGTTGGCCTTGGTGCGAGGAAGAACCCTATTGACCTTGGACTCGCCAGGTCAAAGGTCAAGGTCACAACTCGACATTGGATCTGTGATCCTGAGCGGCATTTTTAAAATCTTATGAACCAGTGGGTACAGTGACTTGATATTCGTTATGGAACTGCCTTTTGAGATGTAGAATCACGTGTGTTCAAACGTACTTTGTGAAGCATTATTTGGCTTTATAATGGCAGTGGTTAGATTTTTGGTACTACCCAAAATTTCCATTTTCCGAACCGATGGTCCGATTTGAATGAAATTCAGTATGTGGTAATATTGGGTCATAAATACTTGCCTCATGCAAAAAAAACCTCCCAGCATCCCCATGGGAACCCCAGGAGTGAAAAATAGAAATGTTTTCAAACTCCCATGTTTCCCAAACCACTTGGAACAGAGAACTGTTATGGTATGAAGCATCCTTAGGACCAGTAGAATTGAATGGTAAAAAAATGCCCTCTGTTGTTGTTAGAGAGTTCTGCAGAGGGCATCAGAATAATGTCGGCGCAGCATTTTTGCAAACATTTTAGAAAATCTTTTCTCAAGAACCAGTGTTCAGAATCTTTTGATATTTGGTGTACAGCATCCATAGAGGGGTCAGATACAAGTTTGTTAAAATGAAGCCCATTCATTCATATTTGGACTCAATGCAGGAGCCCAAATTTTATGGGGAATTTTCTTTAAAAATCTTCTTCAGAACCATGAGTGAGAATTTTTTTAGGTTTGGTACCCTCATTGTTATGATGGTCAGATTCAAGATTGTTCAAACCAAGTCCATATGTTAATATTTGGGCTTCCTTTGGTAGTCCAAATTTTAACTTAGGGCTATATGGGGAAGTTTTTTTAAAAATCTTTTTCTCCAGATCCACCAGTCAGAATGCTTTCGTATTTGGTATACAATATCTCTAAGGGGGGGGGGGGGGGGGGGAGATTCACATTTTGGGCTCGCTATGGTAGCCCAAATTTGAACTCAGTGCAATACATGTATGAGGAAATTTCTTTAAAATTTTGTGCTTCAGATCCACCAGTCAGAATGCTTTCATATTTGGTATACAGCTTCTCTAAGGAGATCAGATTCAACTTTGTTCAAATCGAGTGCCTGGGTTGATATTTGAGCTCCCTATAGGAGCCAGAATTGGCCAAGTAGCTGAAGAATTAGACAATTTTTATTCAGTACCCTCTAGAGGTGAAGAGTAATCTACATAGGTTGTATCAAGGGGCTTGAGAGGGGAGCTCCACATTTTACATCATGATCAACTAAAGAAAAGGCATGATGCTTGGACTGTTTTTGTCACTCCTGAGGGGCTCAAAGATATGCAGTGTATCCTATGGAGATGGATTGCTTAATGTAGATTCATTCTTGGACTCTTATATCGTGTTCTGTTCTCTGTTTATATCATGTTCTGTTCAAGGTGAGCGCTTCAGGCCCTGTGGGGCCTCTTGTTTATTTGTTTATTGGGTTTTAACAACACTTTCGAAAGCCAGCAGCTACAAGTTTCTTCTCTCCTTGAACCAAGCGTCTCGCCCAACTGCAGCACTCATGGTCCACTGAGTTTTTAGCTCACCTGACTTTCAGTCAGGGTGAGGTGTATTGATCACTCGCCGTCCGTCGTCCGTGAACTTGGTGCTTGCGTCTTATCCAAAACTGCTGAACCGATTAATCATTAGGTGAAATTTGAGATGCTTGTTTGTTATGACATTGCATTTTGATTTTGTTTAAATCAAGTTGCCCTGGCCCTCAGTAGGACCATGCCCAAAAATTTTGCCTAAATCTTAAAAAATCTTCTCGTGAACCAGGAGTAGCAGAGATTTGATATGTGGTGTGCTGCTTCCTTTTGAGGTGTAGACTCAGTTGTGTTCAAGAGAAGTTTGTGGGTCTTTATTTGCCTTCATTATTGTAGGGCAAGTATTTTCGCCCCGACCAAAATTTCTGTTTTTCGAACCAAGAGGCTGATTTGAACCAAATTTAATTTGTGGGTTTATTTGATCATAAGTAATTAATTTATGCCCCAAAATATTTTCCCATCCCTCCATGGGAACCGCAGGAGCTAAAAATAGAACAAAATTCAAAACGCACATATCTCCAAAACTACATGGCACTGAGAATTCTTATTTGGTGTGAAGCTTCCTTGGGACCAACAGAATGGAATGGTCTAAGCAAATTTCTGTCAGGTCTGTCATGGGGTACTTTTTCGGGACTTTGAAAAAAATGCTTAGTCAGCATTCTGTAACACTGTGGGTAATGGAGAAAGCATTTAAGACTCTTCTTCACCCAATTCACTCCTCCAAAACCTTTCAAATTTCACATATACCATCTTTGGAAGATTTTTTTATACGTTTATTGAAATCAGATCCCTGGGTCCATATTTGGGCTCTCTATGGGAGTCCAAATGTTGAAATTAGTGCAGTATGAGGAATATTCTTTAAAAATCTTTTTCTTCAGACCCACCAATCAGAATCTTTTGATATTTGCTATGCACCATCATTAGGCGGGTGAGATTTAAGTTTCTTCAAGCCAAGCCTATATTTTTGCTCACCAGTGTTTCGCAAATTGCGAGAACGGTGATTTCATTCCTGTGATGTTCTTGCAAATGCTTGTTAAGAAGATCCATATTTACCTTTCCCCCCAAAATATAAGCATTTTTTCATCAGATAAAATTTAATAAAATTAAATTAATTTTAGAGCTGAAACGATTAAAGGGTTTTCGTGATTGATTAATCGCATGGGTTAACCTTGGTTAACTGATTAATCACTTGCCCCAATAGGTAGCTGAATAATTGCTGTACCATTGACTATTTATATAATTAAAACTTTACTCAGCATAATGGACAAAACCGGGCAGCGCCATATACAAACATGTCCATTCAAATTTTATATTTTCAATTTTTGTCTTAAAACATAGCTTATGACCCCTCATTGGAACAAGCTCATTGAGCTTGTTCCAATAAGGGGGGGGGGGGGGGGTCATAAGCTATGTTTTTGAGACAAACATTGAAAATCTTTAGTAATTCAAGAATTTCTTGTGCAAGTATCGTCTGCTACCTGCATTTGGTGAAGGGTTGAGAATGACCGTTTTTAGCTGATACAGTATAATCATCATGCAAGTGAACAAGTATTTTGGCACGTAACTGGCATGCATTTCTCTGTCTCATGCAATTGATGTGAGCCAGTGTAACAATGTTTGCCTGTTTTGGAGCAAGTTTGTTCCATAGTTAACCCATACAGGGTATTTTTTGTTTTTAAAAATTTGATTAGCAGTTTCCATCTTGGTTTCAGAAAGTGATGATAAATAGTGAATTTTAGCTTACCCAATATGAAAGAAAAATG